>VZRX01006435.1:148762-194742 GCA_013398075.1 Notiomystis cincta
AGCGAAGCTTGTGGATTTTGTGTGTTGTTGGTCTTTTTTTTTTTTTTTGTCTCATTGTGTTTTTAAGGCAGCTGGAATCAAGAGGAGACTCCTTGACAGATGAAAAGAGGCCGGTCCTACCCAACTTGACAGCACCAGTTTAATAGGATCTCCCTCGGAATTGTTAATAAGGAGCTTGAGAAATTGGTATGCCAGGGCTGGAAACACTCATGGAGAAGGAGGAGGTGCCTCAAGAGCCCTTTGTATGCTAACTTTCTGATGGAAAACTGGAGACAAGGATGGATACGAAGTGCTGTCAGATACTCATCAGATCCAGAGGAAAACGTCTCAGTGCTTGAAAAGCCCACAGTCCCCTCTCCTCTCTCCACATCTGCCATATGGACAATTCAGAGGAGATCCAGATTGACCTCTTCCCAGGCTTCAAGCAGAATAACAGATATCCCTTTTTCCGCAGCACACGGACCCTTCCTCTTCCTGCTCCAGGTTTTTAGCGGTGGGAAGCCCAGCCATGCTGCTGCAGACTCCGCAGGAGGGGATGCTCACGTGGCAGAGGGGGCTCAGCTGGAGGTCACCTGCCTGCCTTACTGCTCCCTGCCCCAGCAAAGGGTCTGTCTCCAGCTTCAAAGGCATGTCCTGAAACTCTCTGGAACAGGAGACTCATTTTTCATGCCGAACAAAATGAAATTCCCACTGTTACCTCATTTACATCTCAATGCTGGTAAGTTATAGATGGCTATTATTTATAGACATGTAAGACATCCATTTCTTATTCTGTGGGATACAGTAAGAAGAAAAATACCCATCCTTCTGTTTACCTTTTCTGGATTGTTTCTTTTTTTGTTGTTTCCTTTTTTTATCCTTTGCTCAAGTTTGACTGTTGCTGAGAATTTACAAATAAATAAAGGAGTGAACAGCCCCATAAAAGCTGATTGTTTCCTCCTCCTGCAAAGATTGTCTTTGTGAAGAAGATTAAAAATCCTTCCATGCTGAAGATAAAGGTATCCCTGGGCGAGAATAAGACATAAAAGAGGTTACTACACACATCTCTGGGCTGTGTGGACTGCTAATTCGCACTGTTGTCACCCCCGCTCGTCCATCTTCACTTTCTTCCCTCTTCCCACAAAAGGAAACGTTACCTTTGCTGAAGGCAGCATTGGTAGAAACAGTTGAGCTCTGAACAAGAATATTTGCTTTCCCAGCCGACTGCAAGGAGACAGGCTCCACGGGACCATCCATAAAGGGAACACATGTGCTTCCCAGCTGGAATGTGAGGCAGCAGGGGAGGTATACGCTCTCTCCTCACTCCAATGGCACCATCTGGGGGTAGAAGAGCTTGCACCTGAGGTGGAAATTCTTTGTCACGATGAACTCACCTGGTCTGCAAGAAGAGGTGCAATCATGGACAGAGATCCTGAGCCTAAAGCTTTAGGGATAATCCCATGACAGCATCTTCACCTGGCCCCGACTGCTAAACCAGCAACCGATGACCCCATTGAGGCTGAGCTCCGAAAGGCTCCACAGAAAGCCCATGGGAACACTGAAACCTCAAAAGACCTGCTCTGGGAGTTCAGAAGCTTCCTCCTAAACCCATGTAGGAGAAGGGCCACCTCCTCCCAACTCCCATGGTTGGAGTTAGATCAGGTGCAAGGAGAAGGGAGCCGTCTGCTGCAGTCATTCAGTGCCAAAGTGCTCCCAGAGCCCATCAGGGCTTTTACCCAGGGACAGTCCTGCGAGCCCAGGAGAAGCCACCGGGCGCCTCCTTGGTTCAGATGAAGGCAGGCCACACCACAGGGCAAACTCCAACAGCCAGTGGTTTTTCCTTTCCCTCTGCTCCCAAAGTGCTTTGTCAGGATTCATTAGAAGCACAGCAGGTTTTTCTGGTACCTGCGTTATCAGCAGAGCGGCTGCTTTTCTTCTTTGCTGACAACCTACATTCAGGGTAACAGATTGAAAAGGCCTCCAGATTCAAAGCCTTGTAATGACTCTCCTCTTCCTTTCCTTCTCTTTCCCTCTTTCTCTTTAATGGCTTTCACTGAAGGGAAGAGGTGATTTTTTTCCTTGCATGTTGAGCAAAGTGTGGAAGAGATTCTGCGTTCTCATTTTCTCTATACTTCAGCCCCCTTCACCAGCTCCCTGTTGCATCTTATTTCTTCTTCCCCAATATCTGGGGGTACCACCATGAAGAGGCCACCAGAGATGAGGAGGCTGCTTAAGTAGATTTCAATAGATGGGAGCTTGATGGACTTCATAGAGGAGGAAAAAATTGATCCATTCAGACACAATCAGCTCCTCAGTTCTTCCTTTTCAGTGCAGAGATGAAGAGCTTTTTTAGGCTGGCCCCAGGAAAATGTTTATTTCTCTCTTTCAAGCCCTGATGAGTTGAAGTGGATGGACAATGCTTTGTTTAAAAAATGCCAGGCAGGTTAAAATCCAGCCTGGCACATATGTCTTGCTGTTAAGCAGCTGAGCTCGTGGTCTAACACAATTTTCCTATTTTTCTGAATGATGGGATTGCTTTATTAATTGCCAACCTACAAATGTGATATTCTTGAGTAGTTTTGGAGTATAACAGCAAAGGAAAGGAGAGCTGGAGCTGCAATCCTCTAGAGACCCTGGGTAAGGCTGATTCAACAAAATCACTTGAATTTCCCCTATTATTAAATACAAGAGTGCTCCTGGTTTGTCTCAGAGATGCAGGGAAAGAACTGGAAAGGAAACAGCAGCTCAGAGCAGCAGCGTCCAAGGAGGTGCTCATATTGATACTTCTTCTCTTTTTTGCTCTCATCTGCAACAATTTATGATGGTTTTTGCATAAAAATCCTTTTTGGCAAGCACCTTGCCTTGTATTTGTGCAACACACGTCACATCAAGGGGACCCCAGTGACTGATGGAAGGGTCTCCTCCTTGAGCTGAGCACACTCAAGGTGCTTCCCAGGGGAATTGTGCAGGAAATGAGATGTGCAGGTTCCTTATCCCTCAGGCGTGGGGGGCACAGAGACCAGCCAAGGCTGGGTGTGGTGAAGAGGAGCACATTCAGACTCTGTGTAGTTCAGGCAGGAGGACAGTGGCTGACGGGGAGAATGCACATGAAGGAACATGGGAAGGATGGAAAAAGTAAGACCACGAAGAAAGGCATCGCTTCCCTTTTCTGAATGTCTGAACACGGTGTTAAAGTCCGGAGTCCAAGAAAGACCTGAAGATGCCCAGAATTACCCTTACTGGAGTATGTCAGTATCCTGTGCTGGGAATGAGAACTGGCCAGGAAACAAGAGTTGTGTGAATCGTGGGATCTGGGGATTTCTCTTCCAAGAACTTTTAATTTAATGTTTGATTCTTTTGAGAGGGAGAGGGAACTTACGCCGGGCTAAGAAATGCAATACGTGGGTTACGAACATTCCCCGAGAAGATGAAGGATTTTCATGTTTGCTCTGCTGATTCCCCCTCTGGCCCTGTGCATATTTAATTAATACCAGCTCTCTCTCAGGCAGAGATTTTGAACCTGATCTGCTGTATCCTGGATGGATGCCCTATGAGGAAGCATTTCCTACCTGAAAAAGCTCTGTAAAATGTGTCCAGCCAAGCCCCCTTCCTTCCTTCCTTCACTTCAGGTCATCTTAGAACACTTGTGATAGACTGAAGCCTCAGCACAGATAAAAGACCTATCCAAATCCTCTTGCTGGAGCCCTCTGGGCATTCAAAGGCCTTCCTAAACCATTCCTTTGATGAATGGACACAGAAACTGAAGGCAAGCATACTTCTGCCGACCCCTTGCTGTCTCTACTCTCCAGCACCCAAAAAGCTGGCATGCCTTTGCCTAAATTTCCATCTTTGGTAAGGTTGCCCCTTTACACTTCTTCTTTGCCACAAGCACAAACCTGTTCATTCAATTCCCATCATCCTGGAGATGCCCCCTCCACTCCCACAACCCAGATCCAGCACTGAAAGCCTTCCAGACAATTCATCCAAATCTCACCTCACTATGAAAAAACAACCTGTGGAGATGGTGCAAAACCTCACACAGGGCAGCCATGGTTGCTAAAGCATCTAATTATGTACTTTCTCATTACTAAGCCTGATTTGATTTTAGCTCCCTGGCTCGTGCTCTGGGATGTAACACCACGCTCTGAATCATCCCTGTCCATCTGCTCCTGCCTTTGCCCCTCCCGCTCCAGGTAGGATAACAAACCAAGCTAAATATTTAATGGGAGCGCTAATGGCTTTGTTAAGTGAAGTTAGGGACAGGGGAGGAGATTTTTCTTGGGTTAGGATGACTGAGCTGGGTTTGTGCTGATGGGAAACCTGTACAGCCCAGTCCTGGTGCCGCGCTGCCCGGATGGGAACGCCAGGGCTACGGGCAGATGGTGCCCAGCTCACGCCCGGCACTGAGTCACCACCGAACACAGTGTTAAAGGAAGAGCTTTTGGGTGGTTCTTTTCAGGTGAAGGGATGAGGAGAAGCCTTCTTGGGGTGATGCTCTGCAGCTCTCAGCCAAGTCAAGGCAACAGAACCCACGACAGCAAAGCCGGCCTCAGAGCGCTGAGCTCCGTGGAGCTGTGTCAGAACGACTCCTTTTCACCTTGCTAGGATTTTCCCAACAGTTTGCAAATCCCATAGATGGCAGATAAAAACACCCACCAACGTTCCAAGGCCAGATGGTAGTTTATGTTTATGAAAACTGCGATTTGTTTTCATGGAAACTAGTAAAAGGATAGCGGGCAAACCTGGAAAAACATGGCTCACCCTTTGGGAAAGAGGATATTTTATGGACAGCTTTGGTTGCCACCTCCTGTCTTGGGAGATGGGAACTCACGAAAGGTCTGCCCAACCCCAGAGAGCAGCTGTGGGATCCAGAGGCCACTGGCTGAAATTTAGCTGAATTAGGGAGAAGTGGAAGAGAGGTACTTTGCATGACATGCCAACTTTCCAGCTCATCAGGAGAGACAGTTCACTGCTGAACCTTCTTTATCAGAGAATGCAACCAGGGGCTTGCTCCTGATGGCTGGTGGAGGAGCCTCAAGAACCACCAGGGTCCATCCAAAGAGTGAGACAACGAATAAAAGACTCGGTATCAGCTTTGTGCCCTACAGGGATGTGACTGGCTTCCTCCTCTGCATTTTTCACCAAGTAACAGGTAAAAATGGGCCATCAGGTAGAGCTTCTCATGCACTGAACTTCCCCTGGGGCACTTCCACTTCTGGCTGACCTCTCCTTCCAGCTCTCCCCAACAACTGCCCCTGTAGCACAGCGTTGGTTTTGGCTGGATTCATCTCAGGCTGATCCCCTGAGGGCAAGGCCCAGGGCACAGGCAGTGTAAATCCTGTTGGCTGGGGTGGCCCCAGGCCAGGAGTGACATCTGTTGCTGGAGAAGACTCGTAAATTTCATCCGAGTTTCCTTCTGCTGAGTTTTCCTTTGGCTTGCAGGGGATCTGCAATGCTTCACCTGTCACAACAGCTCCCAAGGACTCACGTTCTGATGTCATAAATTTGTCATCACCACGACATCACTGACAGACCCAGCATGAGGAGGAAGGGCTCCAGGGCTGAGCAGAGGACCTTTTCTCTAACACATGGTGGTGATTCACACCAAAACTGGGAAGCACTCCAAAACAGGGAACGATTCGTGCTCTGCAGCCCAGATTTCTCTTTCCTGTTTGCTGCCAAAGTGAGACTTGGTCAGTGTTGTGGCTTTGGACACATTGCTTCCAAGGGCAGGTGTGTGTCTCCTGATTCTGGTGCTTTGCTGACCTCCTGGGTTTATTTTGTTTCCAAGAACTTTCATTCCTCCACATGACAGCTGAGCAGTTGTTCTATGAGTAAAGAAAGATTTTGGAGGAAAACAGGGCTGTGAGTAGGCAATGCCTCCTTTGAGGTTGCTGTGGTGCTGCACTTTAGCCTGGTGATAACCCTGTGGCCTTTTTCCTTTATATACCTGCACAGAATAAATGGGAAATGCTCAAAAAACTAAATTTCTGTATTTCTAGGGGCAAGGACCCTGTTATTGGGAGAGGCTGGAGTCAGCCTTGTTGAATTCCTGTGGATCTTCCTCTTTACAGCCACTTGCAAATGTTGGTATTTTGCATCCTTCCATTGCTGTTCTTCCAGCACAAGAAGCAGCTTTGGGGCCAGGTAAATATTTGCTGGCCCCATTGAGTGCCATCATCTGGAAGGAAAGCAGGCTGGATTGGGGACTGGTTAAGGATCCATCTAAGAATAGTTCTCCTTGTCATGCATCCCCTGCCCTTGAACAACCTCTTCCATGAATATCCCAACACCTGGACAGTCCAGCCTGGCATCACACATCCTGCAGGCTGATCCTGCTGCCTGCCTTATTTCAGTGCTGCTACTCCAGAATTTCTTGGCAGGCTGTCTAGAAATCAGCAAACAACCCCACAAGAGAGTAGATCTCAGGACAGGAAAACTAAAAAGAGTTCTACAGCACAGCCTGTGATTTTCTGAGGGATATTTGGCTGCTCTCTTGTGCTGCTGCATGGTAGGAAAGGGCAGGGAGAGGACATAATTCTGCTCTAACTCGCTACATCATCAGTTTTCATTAAAATATTCTTCTGCCACATCTTTGTAATTTTTCATTTCAGAGGCAAATTATTAAAAGTGTACTTCAGCCTGATTAAATTAAATAAGTGGCATTAGCAAATAAAGGTTTGGGTGTTTTTTTTAATCTCAGCACACCACAAAAAATAAAGTGGGGGGGAGAGAAGAGGAGAAATTGCTGTGATACAAGCAGCTATCTAATACTATAACTGAAGGGGAGGTGGGGAGGAAATTCCATTCTTCATAAGCTTCCATTCGTTATCTTCCCTTGGCCCCACCACCACAAATCACTCTGGAAGCTTGCAGCAGAAATACCCCAAATGCAAAGCAATATAATATCCTGTGTTTTCCAAGACAGGTAATAATACATTTTGCACACAAACCTTCCTAGCACTCCACCAGTTCTTCCCTAAGTCTCCCTGTGTGGCTCTTAACTTCTCACACTCATTTCAGGGCTATTTCCTGGTCAGAGATGGCTTTGAAAATGAGACTGAAAAAACTTTCTCAGCTTATTTTTGTTTTGATTTCTGCTAGGCAGCAAGAAAGAGCAGGCACTGTGTTCTGAAATTCAGGACTTCCCTTTGCTACTTTACCTGTGTTTTTCCCCTCACAGTCTCTCCCAAACCTATCATAGCTAGTTTTAGGTGGAATAATAGAGTGTTTGGCTGATTTCTTCCCTTTAGCCCTACTACAATGTTTGAGTAATCCCAGGGCTGTGAACACATGAGCATTTTTTAAGCCCTATGTCAAACATGGCTCTCCCCTTCCATGAGCTTTAAAACAAACCGTCCTAGCAGGATGCTCCAATCCAGCCAGGGCTGGGAAAGGAAGAAGGGTTTCCAGAGACATCCAGGTTTTCTCCTCCCCTTCTTGGTGCAGAGAGGCAGCTTTTGCTTCCCCCCCACCTCCCCTTCCCCAAAGCCACCTTGCTCCTGCCATCCCACCACCCAGGAAGGACAGCAGGACCCTCCAGCTGGGAGCAGCCGTGGCAGCAGGAGGTGGTACCTGGCCTTGGGGCTGAGACATCTCCAAGCCTTTGCTGCCAAGAGGAGGCAACACATCCATGACAAACAGAGGGAAAACTTGGGAAGTTTATTGGATTGAGAGCTTCCCATCTGTTTCTGCCACAGTCAGCCCATGTCTCTCCACTGCCAGTAGCTGGAGACAACCAGGAAGGAAGCAGACAGACATCCAGCATGCCTCACCCAACAAGGAAAATCTCTGTGGGCTTCTCCTGATGACAAAGAGAGTCAAAAAGGTGTTGCACCCTCCCTTCTCCATTCAGCACTAACTGGGTAGAAAACTGCTGAGCCAAAGGTATCCATCCTTCCCAGAACTTCATGCCCTCAGGCACACACAGAGGGAGGAGCAAACACAGCAGGGTGTCTGCTGGATGTCCCTTTCAAATGCCTGTCACCCCCACAAATTCTCTCTCTTGGGTATATATTGGGTCACGTATTTCCCCACAAGAAGCAAAACCAAACTGGGGGGGCCACAACCACCAAGGACTTGCACCCCTGGAGATGAGGGGTGGGGACACAGACCACCAAGGACTTGCACCCCTGGAGATGAGGGGTGGGGACACAGACCACCAAGGACTTGCACCCCTGGAGATGAGAGGTGGGAACACAGAGCGAGGGCAGACGAAGTTCTGCCACCAAGGGGACTTGGTGCCAAGCCAAAACCAGCCCCAGCTTCCCTGCTTACCAGCAGCAGCAGATGCAGGGCTGAGGGAGTTAGGATGCCTTGGGAAGCACTAAGCTCTGCTGTGGAAGGTAAGGCACCTCCACGTTCCTTATGTGGCTTTACCCAGTGTGAAAAGCTGAACGTGCTTTTGAAGAGCACTAATGATCAGTCATCAGCTCCTTGGAAGATTTCCATAGCAGCATTTGACTACTGGATAGCGATCAAGTCAGTGAAGCCCTGCCAAGTTCTGGGCACTTGGTTGGCAGAAAAAATGTTTAGTGCTTCAGGGAAAACTCGGTGCAGCTTTTGATCCCTTCTAGTCCCAACATATTTAAACAAAAATAACCCTTTTCTCCCCTCTCCCTCCCAACCACCACTTCCCCACATTTAACAGTAGACAAGGAGGCCACAGATGTGGGTTTGGCACATTTCAGCAGCACTGCTTTTAGTGGAGTTGGTCCCCAAATGTCACAAGGTTATTGTTTTCCCTGTTGGTCACACATCTGCCTGAATTTTAGGTTATTCCCTACATGTCACAATTTCTCCACTTCCTACAACTCTCTGCTGTTATCAGTTACTGTCTTCCTGAGAGATAATTTTTTTATCACACTTTTCCCCAAAATGCCCAATTTTCTCCCACTTCGGTACTCCCTGAAACAAATGTTCCCTGTGCCTTTGGGTCTCACTGAGTAGGGGGACAGGTGGGGGAAAAAAAACACTCTGAGGGGAAAAGATTTCAAAAAATAAAATAACAGGGGGTTTGCTGCCCAGATTTTCTCTTCTACCTTCCTCTCCCAATCTCTATCGCGCAGGGATCTACTGCCAGAGCCCTGGTGAATTTAGTAATTAAAGCCACAGAATGCTCAGCTATCAGAGTTAATATTTTTTGCCACTGTTGGTCACCTTTGCCAAAATCTCACGCAGCACTTGGACACGTGCCTGGTTTAACAGGCTTCTTTCAGCCCCTGCTTTGCCTCCACTTTCTTCACACTAATGGGATTGGATGCACAATCTCTCACTTCTTGCCCTGAGCATCCTTTGCTGGCTCCTTCCCTCCCTCTCCTACCAGTCTGTGTGTGCAGGGAGGAGGCACAACCTGGACCAGTGCTGAGTCTCTCCATCTGGAAAGGCACTGGAGGGGCCGGCAGCAGCTGAAGCATCAATGCCCTCACCATTTCCTTGGAAAGACTCAGGATCCAAGGGAGGATGGGGTGTGGGGAAGAGGAAAGGAAACCTGGGAACAGCAAGAAGACAAGAACTTCAGAAGTGGTGAAGAACCCTGTTGGAGTCAGTCTCAGGGAGAGTCAAGGGAGAAAATGGAGATCTTGGAATAGGAAGCAAGCTGTAGGAACATCTTTCCACTGTGGGATCAAGGCACTGGATGACTGAAGGCAAAGGAGATGTGACCCATCAGAGGGGTCCCTCCCCACTAATATCACTCCTCTCCTACACAGGACTGTCCAGGAATGCAGACAATAAGAGCTGGGTGATATCTGGATGCTCTGGCAGCAGAGGGTTCATTCAGCTCCAAGGACAGCTCCCCACCTGCCAGGGAGCAGCATCTCTCAGCATCCTCCCCTGCACTGCCAGTGAGGACCACCCTGACCTGCCTCTGGCACAACAGCTCTGCCAGCTCTTTCCCAGAGAAAGAGAGAAGTGTTAATTTAAACATCCTCATATGTTTTCGAGCTCTTCTACACCCTTTGAGACATGATCTTATTCTTTGTTCTCACTTCAGGTACTGGTCAAAGGTCTGAGATTTGTCCCTCTTGGATTATTTAATCCTTTTCCAGCAAGATTCCAGCCCAGAACCACCTGTGCCAGCCATTTAATGAGATTTGGGCTCTGCAGGGAGAAACAGCTCCACACCAGCCAGAGTCCTGGAGGAAGCCCCATGAAGGTTCTCGTGCTGCAGCAGAATGAGCGTGGGACAGGAAAAATCCAGGATTGGTACAGCTCTGTGGAAAAATGCTCTACTGGTGCCCCCTCCCCAGCAGGCTGAGCTGTAAGCAGGGCATAAACATCCCTCAGGTGTTGGCAGCATCAGCTGTGTCACACACATCTCTTGGGCATGTTCGCTCCAGTGCTTTATTCCCCCGTCGGAAAAAAATACTTTTTAGAGCAGTACAAAACTGATTAGATTGAGGCAAGGGAAAGAGTGATGGAAAACGGTGAACAATAAAAACCTGGGAGCAGGCAAGAGTTTCTTGGAGGAAAATAAGAGAAAATAAAGCTGATGCTTTCAAGATTAATGACTAATGACAAATAATTGTGGCTGTGGAACAGCAATGAGAAGGCAGAATGGAAACAAGAACCAGACAAGAGAACTAGGCATTAGGTCTGGTGGTGAATTTAAGGCCATTAATTCATAATTGCAGCCATTACAGCCAGGAGTTTCAAGTGAGTCCAGCAATATTAAGAGCTGCTGGATGCGGTGCCTTTCCGAAAGAATCTGGCTGCTATTTAGGGTTCTAAGTGAAGGCTGAACTGCTGTGAACAAAGCTGATCCTCATATCACAGGTGTTTATAGGCATCTCTGCCCTGAAGAAGGAAGGAATGAGGATAGAAAGACATCTGCTCTCCATCCCCCTTCTCCAGGCACAAAATGAGCCACTTTCCCCACGTTTCTGAGCTCCTGAGCTTTTATTTCCCTCCACATGAGGAGCAGAGTCTCTGTCTTTGCCGGGCGCTTCAGAAAGCAGCAAGCACCAGTCCCAGCAGCTGAATGTGCCTGTCCTCCCTTGCTTCACTCTTTCAAAGGGGAAATCAAAGCATTTCATGACATCCAAAGGTCTGTTCCCAACAGCATGGGATAAAAGGCAGGGCATCAGGTGAAGGAGGGTGGTGTTTTGTGGTTTGAACAGTGTCCATCCTTCTAAGGAGGGAGTTAATGTGCTGCCCGAATCACATCCTTGTGAATCACACCTAATTTAATGAGAAAACTGACAATTCACTGTGACCAGCAAAGCCTGTCCTGCTCTGCATCACCCAGGAGCTACAAAACAGCCAGTTTCACTCTAATCCTGGAATATTTACAGCTGGAAAGGGTGGAAACAGAAGGAACACAGTCAAATCACAAGCAAGATGTATTCCTCTCAGATCTCACATTCACAATAGACAGAGGCTCTCAAACCAGCCTGACAGGGTACACAAGACACTTGGCAGCCTGGCAAAGCTTTGTTCCTCACAGAGATCAATCAAAGCAAGAGAGAGACTTGTCAGGGAAGAGTGGGATCAGCTGTTTTCTCCTCATCTAACTATGGTCTTCTCCTCTCCTCTTTAGTCACTTCATCCTTTTGGATTTTTCCTGGTGGGAAATCTCACCTGAGGTTCTGCAAAGCATTTTAACTTAACATTCCAGCTGGTTTGAAACCAGGAGGTTCTGCCAGTGCCTTGCCAAGCACCTTGCAGGGGAGGAAGGACCATCACAGTATGAGTCATCCCTTTCTCCTAACCAAAAACTGGGTGAATGACCAACAGCAAAGCACCCTTTCCTTCACAGCCTGTGGCTTCTCCTCCAAACCTTTTCCTTCTCCTTTTAACAGAGGTCAGACCCTGTTATTTCACTGTGCTTGAAGCACATTAAAGCCCACAGCTATTAAACTGTATTTGATGCACCACTTTGAGTGCAACCTGAGAACTTCTGATGTCACAGTGATGAAGAAGAGGAGGAGGAGGAGGATTAAGGCAAGGTAGACGTCATTTCCACAGTCATCTTTTTTTTTTTTTTTGCTGATAATCCTATTTTTACACGTGCCTACCAGATGTTCCCATATCACACTCAGTATAGCCAGATGGCTTCAGAATCCCTTCCCCATCGTGTATCATCAGCTCCTGATCGTCTCGCCGATGTGTAATGGCCCCGTCAGAGGGGAACGAGCTGCTCGGGGTAATTGTCTGCATGTTCCCAAACATCTGCGCACACGTCCCTACGTAGCTCCGCGACAGCTCCCGCTTCCAGAGCCCGCAATTCCTGGTGGGAGAGGAGTTCCCGTTAAACACCCGGCAATTACTGCAGGGGATAAGCAGCCTGTGTCGCTACAACTCGATTGCCGCCACGCCCAAAGGTCACCGGCTCCGCTTCACACAGAGTTAGACCGTGCCGCAGGGTAAAGGTGGGAGGGACGGACGGAGGGACGGACGGAGGGACGGACGGAGGGACGGACGGAGGGACGGACGGAGGGACGGACGGAGCTGCTTCACGCCCCAGAAAGAGGCATTTGCTGTTCAGAAAAGAAGCGGAACGAGACACTTTGGACTCTGACCAGAATTTGGGAAGGCCTGTGCAGAGTCAGTCTTGTCACCAGCTATGTCACCTTGTAAAGCACGTCCGGCACCTTGAGGACACGATTTGGTGCAGATTTGAGACTCACTGCAGCTTGATCTTACAGCAAAACCAGCAATATTTAACAGAAAACTGTAAGAAACACCAAAATTAGGAAAGACTTTAATCAAAGGCAAGGGCCAGCGAGTTTAGGACAGGTTTTTGATGTCCCAAAAATGCGAGGAAGCAGTGGTGGGCAGAAGTGCCTTTCAGCCACGTTGGAGATGCAGCAAAGCCCTGAGTGCTGCCGGCTGCTGGTGCAGGAGCGGGAGAGGAGGCAATTTTAGGAAGAAAATAAAATAGAAATAGCAGAGCAGATCCAAAGGGATTCTTTCTGATAGGCAAGTGACAGCATTAACAAGCTGGCAGCTCCCCTGGCGTCACAGCTTCTGAGCCAGCCTCAGAGGAGAGCTGACAGGTAGATCAGCATCAAGAAGCACGTATGAAGGGAAGGAAAGGCTTGTCTCTCCAAACCTCCCCATCCTATTCCTCTCTCCAACATCCAACCGAGAGAACAGAGCCCAAATCCAAAGCTCTTCCCTACTCTTATTTCCCTCTTGCTCAGTCTCAGGCAGGGCAGGTCTGGGAGGGCACAAAGCCCCAGTTCAAGTGGAGGTCAGGGATGAGGCCGTGCCTCAGAAGGGACAAATCCCCCGGCCACCACCAGGCTCTGGGACAGCTGGGCCCCTCTGGCAGCTTCTCCAAAGGGCTCGGAGCAGGGCCGGGAGCTTTGCCCATGGACAGCGGGAGAGACGGGAGCAAGGGGAGAGGGCAAAGGGTGTCCACTGATATAATTGACTGCTCGACTAATTAAAATTCCTGGGCTGCTAATTGGGGCTGGGATCTGCCTGCTGAATGCTCCTCTCAGCGGCTCAGCCCAGAGAGAGGGCGGCCTGCGTGGAAGAGGGGGATAAAGGTTTGAAAGCAGCCGGGCCCCTCGCTGGGGCTGGCAGAGCCCAGAGCTGTTTTGTCTGACCGATAATAAGTCGCCAAATTACTTTTGACAAGTGAAGGGGATTGGAAATAATGGGGGTCTGTGAAAAGCCCAGGGCGCAGACGGGGGGGATCCATGAGATAATGAGGAGGCAAAGCCCTGGCATGGCTGGGGGCTTCCCCCCTCCCAGCAGGGCAGCGGGGCTGGGGAGGAGGCTCTGGGGGACATCTGTGCCACACTCCAGTCAATATTTGGCCTGGAAAGGCCCTGCCTGAGGCACAAGGAAAGCGGGGACTGCCTGGAGGGGCTCAGCCTGGAGCACCCCTGCTCTGCCTCAGCTCCAGTGTTTATTAGGAGTGGTCCTCCAAAACCTCATGCCGCAGCACCAAAACCCCTGTAGCTTTTCCATCTCCCAGCCCAGGTTAGGTATTTTCCATGTATTGCCCAGATGTGCCAGCAGCAGCTGCTCACCTGATCCAAATAAACTCCACATCCCTATAGGATCCAGGTGCTCCGGCTGCACCAGACATGGGAAATCAGCAATCAGACTGCAATAATTAAAGTGTTCATTTGCATACCAATACTCCAGATATTCTCCACCTCATATCCCTTTCACAATGATGCAGTATCCAAATCTGGAGCGCGTGTGAGTGCACACAGCCAATTTCTTTCTACTCAGAAAAAGAAAATAGCCTATTTTTTTTCATGTCAACATGCTCTGTGTAATATCCAGTGGGTAATTTTAGCGTCTAATGCAGCATCCACAGAATCCTCACCTCCTGGGAAATCAGATGGGTGCCCTCTTCGCCTTGATTTGGAGAATAAAAGTCCCTCTAATACTCTGGCGACAACCAGGAGATATAATTTGATTCTTGGGAGCATGAGTACTGGGATAGATTTGATCAAAACTGGAAAGAGGAGGCAGGATGCATCACTTTTGAGAGGATCACCAAGCAGGCAAAAACACCATGGAAAGAGAAAAGGCAGTGGAACCAAGGTCAAGTTTCTCACTTTTCCATTGGATTTCACATATGTTTCATAACCCTGGCTTTCAGGTAGTTTCTTCCAGACAAAAATGCACAAGTTGCATGAGCTTGGTGTTCCTCATGCCCAGATACAGACCTGGTGGGCCTTCTCCTCACTGACTCCAGCCTTTGATTTCCTTTGGGATGGGCTTTCCCTGGAGTAGAGCTCCCAAGGAGGACAGCTGCATATTCCTTGCTCATGCAGGCATTGCATCCCACTATTTTTCAGGGAACCTGATTCCTCACTCTCCTTCTTCCCAGAGATTCCTCACTGGCAGGGACCAGAACACAGGGGCAAATGTGCCCATTTTTCATCATTTCAGTGATTTATTTGAACACAGGAAAGAGGAAAACATTACTTTAACCCCTGAGTGGCTGCAGGCCACGAGCTGCTGGATGACACAGCCATTTCCCAATGCTGCTCACAGCCTTTTTTCCAGCTCCATCCAGTTGGTTTCAAAGCAGATCTCATGTTTCAGCAGCACTGTGGGGACCTCAGGAGGTGCTGACATACCAGTTTTTTTCCACATCAAGTAATACAAAAGGATAAAACTCATGTTTTAGTGGAGTTTTTCCCCCCCTTTTCTTCTCTAAACTTGGATTATGGAAGCTCCAGCTGAGCTCTCAAACAGGCACTGTGCAAGTCACATTCTCAGCTTCAAAGTGATGCAGCAGTTCATGGCAGTTCATTTGCTGCCTGCATATTTTTTAAGCCAGAGATTCCCAAAGGAAAACAGAGCCTGATTCCCTCTTCTTCCAGCCCTCCTCCACCCTGAAGGCCACCTTATTCACAGTGCAAAGCCATAACCCCATAGCTGCTATTTGCCTGTGTTTCCCTGACAAAACACCACTAATTCAAGTTGGGTGAAGCTCTCCTGGACTCACTTAGAGGGTCTAATTCTCAGATCAGCCTCTGATTTTTCCTCTTTAGGAGCAAAATAGCAAAAATGCTTTGAAAAGGAAGCTTTCTGTAATTGCAATGGCAATGCTCCTTCTCTAGAAAGTCCTGAAAATCATTCTGTGTGTCTCAAGGTCTTCATCCCCCTCTTTTTGTACAGCAAATCTTCAAGGGCCTGATGGGGTAAGTGGGGCTGAGGGCTGCCAGGGGCAGCAACATTCCCAGGTCCTGCAAAGGAGGCGAGAGGGCACAGAGGGGAAGAGGACGGAGCTGTGGGATTGTCTGCATTTCCCCTTAACAGTTTGGGGTCAAGCCTGATCCCCGGTGGGGTCAGCTCTCTTACAGTCTGACACGCCAAAGTCAAAGGAGACTGTGCCTCCCCGTGGGATCCCAGCCAGAGGGAGGCTCTACTCTGGGAGCACCAGGGCCAGAGGTGGAGACAGGAAAGCATGGGGAGGCCACAGGGGGGAAGGACGCAGCGATGCCGGGCAGGAACTCGCTGGGGTGGATGCACAGGAGCTGTCCCCTGCTCTGAGGGGACCCATCCATGGGCACCTCTCAGCACCAAGATCCCTTCCCCTGGAGCTCTTGGCTACACCCACCACCATGGGATCAGTGGGCCACGGCCTGGGAGCAGATCGGTGCAGGAGGGATGACAAGAGTCACAGTAATCACCCCCAAATCCCCTTTCATCATCTACAGGATGCTGCTCACCAGCAAAACAACCCCGGAAAATTGAAGTCATAGTCACTCTATGGCACTTTGCAAAGTGTTGACACCTCTGATAAGAAAGAAGGGAAGGAAATGAGGAAATCTGTACAGCAGGAAAATATCTAAACGTGCCATGCACCAGAAAGAGATTTGGGCAAAACAGCAACTAAAAGAGTGGTGGAGGGACAGGGAAGTTGCCCGTGCTGCCCTGCTCCCATGGATGGAGTGGGATGCTCGTGCAGCCAAAGGGAAAGAAGAGGTAAAATAGAGAGATGTCAAAGTTATTTTTTTCAGAATGTAAGCTCCATTACACAAGGCGAAAGGTGCACATTAAGTGCAATAAAAAAAGAAGCTTTTATAGAGATGAATTTGTCTGCCCCATCCTCCTTAAACCAGAGGTTATAAATTGTGACAGATCATGTATGTTTTTGGGAAGCGAAGGCAGGAAAAACGAAAGGGAATTGGGGAATAGATCAAAATTCTCTGAGCAAAAAGCTTGGGAGGCACATTTACATCAGGCTTTTTCTCCTTGCCCCAGAGCTTGTGCCATTCTGATCCACAGGAGAAGGAAACTTCTCACCCCTGTATTCCTACAGCTCCTTGAATCCATGGACTGCTCGCAGACCAACAAAGAGGATCAGCTTAGAGCCTGTTGTTTGTGGACTTCAGATTATGAGAATGGGATAAACTGTGCAAAGGCAGCCTCTGGAATGTGTTGTTATCTGCTTCCGTGCATCCATCTTGCCGCAAACATTCCAGCGCCCCGATTCCACCGGCAAAGCCGCTCGAGAATAGCAGAGCTCCGAGCAGCAAGTTGGAACAAAAGATAATCGTTTTTATCTCTCCTCTTTCAAGTTTCTGCAACAAAGCCTGTTCCTGTCTGGCCCAGGAACAGATCCACCCGCAACAGCCGAACTTCAAATATTCCTGATTGACCTCAGCGTGTGAAATAGGCACCATTAAAGTGTTCTAAGAATAATTCCCAGAAATCATGAGTCACTGTCTGATTTCGGCAGAAAGGGCTAAAACGATTCAATTATTCACCATGAATTATTCACTGATAATTACACTGTAGTTAGCGATCTCCACGTAGACAGTTCATTATGAGCAAACCACTGATGTGCAGTTAATATTTCACAAAAAAGCCCCACTTTTGTTATTGCATGTCATATATAATGAAGCAGAAATATTGGTGGCCATCAGAGGAAATCAGAGACAGATTAAATGTGGAAGGAAAATGCTGCTATTTCTAATTCTCAAGCAGCTCTGCCAAGTGCAGCACCAGGCCGAGCATCTCCTTCTCTGGTTTCACAGCCAGCCAGGATTGCACTCCTTAGAGAAACATGCAGTGAGGAGAGGAGAAACTGAGAAACTGAGCTGGCAACCATGGAGAAAATTCACCTTTTGCACTTCTTTTGCTGATGACTGCTGGAAATCTCTGTAAATCCAGGCTCTCCAGGACTGCAGACGGTTCCGTTTTGCTTGTCCGCCTGCTGCTCACACAGAGCTATTTTGGCAACCGAGCTGCCATTTACCTGCCATTGCACTGGCAGGGCTGGCACAAAAAGCAGGCAGAGAGGAGAAAGGCACCCTGAGAGCTTCTCACCTGCCAGGGAAGTGGGGGAACAGCTCATTTCTCCCACACTTCCAAGCAGGATTCTGGGTTTTGTCACAAGGAGCCAATTCAGCATAGCTGAGCCAACACCATCTTCCTGCAGAATAACCAAAATAGCCCTAAAAGTCTGCAGGGGCTCCATCCCATTTGTACTCCCATCCCAACTAGTTGCTTCCTTTTCCTTTTCCCTCACCAGCCTGGCCTCAGTGGTGCTGGGATGCAGAAATAGCCAGGGTGGCCCCATCCCACAGAGCACACTGCCAACAGAGACAGGGTCCTCAGGAACAGCTCCAGAACCCACACCAGCCTCTGCAGCATCCAGCAGGCTCTCCCAGAAATTCACCCACAGCTACAGACTCCCCTGGGAGGCTCTCAACACCCAGATAAAGCCAGGTGCCCAATACTGTGAATATAAACTCCTCATTTTGTGAGTCACACAATGCAGAGCAAGCACTTGCCACAGGCAGGAGGACCATGGCATTGAGCTCCTGTCTCAGAAATATCCCGTTTTTTTCCAGCTGTGCTCTTTCCTATCCCAATACCGTTAAGAAATCATCAACTTTAGCTTGCATGACATCAGAGAACCACACATGTCACCTGGTTACCCCAGTCCTTGCCAAGTCTAAGAAGGTTCTTAGGGTGCATTCTCCTGGTGTCAGCCCTATGAAAATAACACCTTTCAGGCACTCCCCAGCTCAGAAAAAAGAAAGTAGAAAGGTCTGTGTGAAGTGTTCCTGAGAAGCATTGTGACCTGGGATGAGCAGGGAGACACTGGGGTCATTCCCATGTCTCTGTGGGAGTTTAGCACACAGGGCAGGGGTTCCAAAATCCTATCCTATTAAGCCATTCTGTGCAAGAACCACTTCCCTACCTCCATCATCCTTTTTGCCTTTCCCTAAGCTTTTCCCCACCCTTCCCTCTCCTGCCAGAGTCACTGGCAGGCCACTCATGACACAGATGTACCCTCTGACATGGCAGGATAGTTTACTGCTTTATTCCCTGTTTTCCTAGTAACTCCTATCATTTTAGTTCCTGCCTCTGACTGGCACTGAGAACACAGTTGATATTTTCATCCAGCCATCCATTAGAACCACAAGATCTCACTGATGAGTGGTAACAGCCAGTGCAGAGCCCATTACAGTCTGTATAAAATTAGGATTGTTTTCTCCCAGGTGAAGCAGCACGGGAAAACAGACTCCCTGCTCAAAAATCACACATGTGTTGTCCCATCCTTATCCTGAAATCCTTAATTCTGCCCTTTTGGAGGGGTCTGATCGGTTCCATACATTTTTCACTTAGTTTGGCTTTTTTTTTCTGGCTGAAACTCCTCAGATTCCTGGCTCTTTACCTTGGGGAAGTTAAGGCAAAGGGCTTTCAAGGATGGATTCATGGATAGTGTTACCTCAGCGCTGTGTTTTAAGACATTTCTTGAGCTTTTACGCTCATCCTCGCCCTTTTTCCACACCAGCATTGATTACAGCAGGTAATTGTTTTCTAATTGGCCCACAGCTGCTTATCTATCTTAGATAATTAAAGTGAGGAAGAAGAAGTAGAAATAAGGAAAGAAAATGGAACTTTACTCCTAAGTAGATGCCTATTGACTGTTTGGATCGATGGGGAGGGCACTTTGGACACATGTGCGAGCGGGACACGTCCTTGACTGAAGCCCACAATCTGACAGACCCAGGGAGGCAATTCCCAGCCTCTCACTCCTGCTTCTGCCAAGTCCCACTTTATTCCTTCCAACACCATCGTCTCAGACTCCTCCAGCCCCATGTCACCACCTTGGAGGACACCACCCAGCCATCTGCGCTCAAGAGGTGACACAACGGAAGTGCCACGGGCTGATTTATCTGGGCTGGCACAAACTCGGTGTCTCCAAGATCTCTCCTCCCTTGTCAAGTTGGATTAAAACCAGACAAGGAAAGTATTGGCTGCTCAACCACGGGCCTAGAAAATCATTGGGAAGGGTGGAGCCAGGCCACAGCACAGTGCACAGCCTGGCTGCCTCGACAAGGGCCTCGGCATCGCAAACCTGCTGGATGTCACTGCAAAGCCGTCCTGCTGGGTTTCACAGCAAGGGCAGCAAGGCACTCCAGGTTCTCACTGGTGCTGACACCAGTCCTAACTCGGGCTCCGTGCTGGAAACCCAAGGAAATCTGCAGAGAAGTGCAAGAGCTCAGAATCTGGCTCTGCTTTGCAGCGGTTAAAATGCAGTTCCCTGCTAGCTCAGCACGAAGGGGTCACGCAGAGGCTTCGAAAGGCAGCTCAAAGCAGCTGGACCGAGATGGCAGCAGGTGTTGGGCCTGACCAGTGTGAACAGCCAGCACGTGCCCACACACCTCAGGTGACAAAAACCAAATCCCAGCGAAATGTGTCTCCCAGCAACTCTGAAAACCCAGCAAAACAGTGCAGGTAACTCGTTAGCAGAGTTCAGGAGAAAAGCTAACAAGGGACTGTAGATGAATCTGTTGCTACAACCTGAGTTTTTGATCAAGGTGTAAAGTGAAGAGCTTGTCCTTGGAGGAGCAGAAATGCTGACTGCCTTCCAACATCCACCTCTCACAGCCTCCTGTGTACATCACCCAGAGACCTCAGCCCAGCCACACCGAGGTGACACACACACACAGAGGCCAGGTGAGAGGTGCCTTCCAGCGTGCCACTTCCAAAGATCTGATAAACTAAGGAGGCCCTGTTCAACCAGCCACCCAGAAACCCCATGTTACATTCTCTTAGCACAAAAATTCAGAACAAACTTCAGCAAAAGTGCTTTTTAACTAAACTATATAATTTTATTTGCTCTGCCCCCCCACCTCCCCTGCAAATCATACTGGAAATGCTCCAAGCAGAGAACCTTCTTTGTGTCTGTGCATGTAAAACTTCCAAGTACATGCTAATTCAGTTTAATTATGGATTTACTTCACTGGCTGCATCGCTAATGTCAGAAACAGCCAATATTTGCAGCCAAGGAAATAAGAAAAAGGAAAGCAAGGTTTTCCATGCTCGTGTCCCTCTCAAGACCCCATCCCTGCATCCCCATCCTTTCAGGACTTGGTGTGCAGGAACACCACAAAGATAACCTGCTCTTTATTTGTACAATTTATTAGATAATCTCCTTCTAATCGAGAACTAATTAAAGGAAGTGAATGCTTGGTTGGAAACAGGGATTAAAACGTGGATAATTATCATAAACGCTACATTTGTTGTTCCAGCCTGCTCTGTTCTTCTCCTCCCCTCTCCCTTTCCCCCCAGTCCCTCTCCCAAGCTGCTCCTGATAATGCTCAGATTGTCTCAGAGGGGGTTTGCTTTCACAATCAATTATTTTCTTTTTTGTCTCCCTGGCTAATGTTTCGTTTGTGTGAGAACATTAACAAGAAGTATTTTCTTTTCCTTGTAAATTCATTTAGACGACAGTGACAGAAGGTGGGGAGGTGGCAGCTGTAGGGAAAAAAGAGGAAACAGGAACATTAAACCGAAGCTTATAAATTATTTCATCTTCTCCAGACAATCCAGATCTGTCACTGCTCTGTGTGCAAGGGGAATGTTTTTTTAATTTTTTTTTTTTGCCCAAGAGTTCCTCACAGGCACGAGACATTGATGTGTGTGGGAGGCTAACAGGAGAGTCTCAGCACAGCTTTTTCTGCTCACTCCCCTGCTAGAGCTGCTGCTCCACTAGCAAGGACCACGGCCACTGAGGTCTCATCAGACAGGGTATCTAGGTCACAGCCAGCAAGGAAAGATTTAGTTTAACTGGTCCTGTTTGGCTAAAGCACATTTTTAAGCCTCCATACAAGCAGAGCCTATTACTTTGCTGTAGTGTCCACACAGGACCACTTCTTGCTCGTGAAAAAATTCTGAGGAGCAGGAGGTGGCTCAGGTCAAGCCACACCACCTTCAAGTGAGGATTTTTAGCCACTTGCATTGGCTGATGTGAGGCTCCATTCCCACAGTGATGTCCTGCAAGCCCAGGGCTGATGACCCAGCGGACGGGAAGGACGGATGCAGAGCAGCTCTTCTCTCCCCAGATCAGATGTTAACCATGAGAACATAAATAATTACTCCTTTTAAAAGTGCCCTAGCAGGATAAAAGGTGAGAATGAGAGCAGGTCCCTCAATAGCTAGACGTCAGAACAAGACAGGGATGTTGGAACCATGGCCAAGATCAAAATGTGCCGGACAGTTTTTGTGCCTGGATTGTTTACTGCTTAATCCTCAACAAAGGTGCTAAAAGCACAGAAGTGACAGGCAGATTTTACTTCTCTTTACTTCTGAGGAGGAGAAAGGTTCTTCCTGCCTAACCTGTACCTGGCATGTCCAACCTGATGGCATATCACCCTCAGTCAGTCCCACAAATTTTACCAGGAGTGCCTAAGGGACAAGACAGCCCCCAGCTGGGAAAGCACTCAGTCCTTTGAAACACTGTCATTTAGTTAGCTTAAGTGATTTTGCTTTGGGTAGCCTTTCCACTTCTTTCCACTGGGAAGAAGTGATGCTCCAGGGGGCTGGGTGTACACCAGAAAGGGCACAGAGAGTTTTCCTGCTCAAATCCAGCATCTCTCACACCACCACTGCCACCAGGGATTGTCCCCACTAAATGGGGACAGCAAAAGAGCCCCTTAACAAAGAGCACAGGTTTTGATGCCCATCCACTCCATGGCTTTGGAAAAACATCTCTGACTTAAATCCAGGCTCATCTTTGGCCCACCTCAAACCAGAGCCAGCACAGATCTTCCCCAGGGATCAGGGAAGGGCGGGAGAGGAGGCTGTGTACAAACAGGCGAGGCGTTCGCAGGTCCTTAGTTCTGGAAGGCTGGAACTACCCCGTTTCACAGAGACAGTAATGCATAAAGCATCTGGGCTCATCTGTCTTCCTCGTCACCCCTCCTGCCTCGAAGTAAGGCTTTGCTCTCTAAGAATCTAGACAAGAAAAACACTCCAACAAAATGAAAAGCAACCTGGCTGGTGATATATATAAAAGATGACATCTCCAGAAATCCCCAAACTGCAAAGGGGCAGCTTTCAGCTCATGACTATCCACTCTCTCCAGCCCCCAAGGCTAGTGTCATAATTCTACAGCCACGGGAATCATTTGATCTCTCCAAATGGCAGCCCAGTGGTCTGGCACACTTCTGGATGTCAAAAGAGTCTGCACTGCTACCAGCAATATTCTGCAGGGGTTGGTCTCTGAAAGGACAGACTGAGGTGAAACAATCGAAAGAGTCAGTGGCAGGAGGAGGAGGAGGGAGGGAAAAAGGGTATTTTGAAGGACAGTCACAGGCTGAGGGACACTGTGGCCTGGTTTGTGTGGGGTTGATGGCACAGGGAGATGCCAGAGGTTCCCAGGTATGCTGGCCATCCCAGTGTGGTGAATTCACATTCCAAGGACTTTCCCCATCTCACACAATATCCTGTGGCTCATGTTTACAGGACTGGGGAAAGCACATGGGACTTGTCACAGCAACACAGGTCATCCCAGCAGCACAGGGAAACCTCTGTCTGCCGCACTGCCTGCTGCTCTGCTCTGGCTTGGCCGTTCGACCCAGGGCAGCCACCCTGACAGGACAGCGGCGTCTGGTCGAGAGAGGGGCACTTCTGGCCCGAAGCCCTTTGCAACAAGCAGTCTCTTGGCTTTAGTTCGGCAGGAGCAAAGACAAGGAGGAAAGAGTTGGAATTTCTGTAGCTTTATTCCAAGTTTATTTTCTTGAAGGGGAGCTCACAGAAAGACCCCTTAACTCTTTTGTTACATGTTTTTATAGGGTTACAAAGTGAGAGAGGTAGAATAGAGATAGCCAATCCAAAGGTGACACGCGTGGCAAAGAACTAATAGAAACATCTCAGGGGAGGAACTTAGCCTAAGTTACAAATGGTAGTACAGCTAAAGATAATCTTGAAATACGCTGTCCTGTGAGAGGCCTGAATCTCTGAAACAAAGAGAGGAGGCAGGCACAGGTGACCTCAGGGGTCAAGAATTTTTATGTCGTGGACTCTTTTTTGAATCTATCCTCTGAGGCAGAGTCCAGCGCAGTGAAATTAACCCATTCTGCATCATCCAAGATAGTCTGGGTCACTGCAACATCTGTCCTCCTCCTCCTCCAGAAAAGGCTGCAGGTCCCAGCCCTCCCTCATGACATTCAGGCAGTGGGTGAAGGCAAGGGGCCACAAGAAGCTGCCAAGATAAGTAATTGGCTGCCTGCTGGTGAGAACTCTTAATTAGAGGCTTTTCAGCAATGAGATGTTTATATAGAGTTAATGTATTTACTCTGATGCACACACACTGTAATAAACGGGCACCCTTCCTATGCTCTGGCAATTAAAGAAGTGGATTGCAAACAAACACAGCCACCAGCTCCCATGGATGGACTCCCACAGTCCCTTTCCCTCGTGGCCCAGAGCATCCCTGAGAGATGGGATGACCCTGGCTTTCCCAGGGCAATGCTGTGAGTGACTGTGCTGCTGGAGCAGGGTCCCTTAGTCCAAGTGGGAGAGAAACTTTCCCCCATCCAGCCTGGAAAACAACAAATTGAACCTGGTTTTCATATTTCAGACTGGGGAAAATAGCTCTAAGCAGGGCACTGGATTGTGCACTGGCTGCAGTTTCTGAACAGATTGGAAATGCTGCGCTGCCGCAGTTTAATAGAGTCAGTGTTTATTCCTGTGTGGGAGAAACACTCCATTATCTGGCTTATTAATTGTAAGTTAAGTAATGGGAAGGTGCCCAGAGCAGGAGATGAGCCCTCATCACTTGTTATTAGCTCAGAAACCAGCAGAAATAAAATAACTGGAGATAAATTATCCCAAGTGCTGCCCCAAGTACCGCAAACTGACAGATCTGCTCAGAGGGGAATTCACAGAGAGCTCTCTCTGGGAGGAGCAGGGAAGAGATAGCAACAGTCAGTCCAATTGGATATTTCTTTTTTTAATGAAAAGATTTCATCATCTTTGATTCTGAACACCACTTTTCATGGCTGGGATCACATGGATATTCATGGCTGAGAAGGTATCTGTCCTCCTATAGGAAAACTCAATTTATTGGTCTATCACTGACAGCGAGACAGGTTTTGCATTGGTAGCTTAATGCTGCACAAGAGGGGTCATTTTTTTCTTAAAAAAGCAACATGCAAACAGTCTGGCCTGGTCACTGAGGGCTGTGATAACCTCAAGAAACACAGGCGACCCCATTATCTGCAGCAGAGTCTGGAACAGGGATGGGAGTCCCTACAAAATGAGTTTAAGGAGGACAAGCAGCCAAGAAACCAGCAATGAAAGGATACAAGACTTTACCTTGAACCCCAGGCAGGTGCCAACATCTAATGTTGTCCAATGTTGTAATAGCTCCCACATCTAAACAAATAAAATTCAACATCCACATTCACTTCCCTCAGAACCATCCTCCAGTAGTGGAAACAGCGTCAATATTTGCTGATCCCCATGCAGGGGGGGAAGCAGAAGTTACCACTGACTTATCAGGCCCACAATTCCATAGGAAAGCAGAATACCACAGTCCACAGCATGAAGAAATTTAGCTAAACTAATGTGTTTTGTGACACAATTCAGGAGGAGCAGAGTTAAAGCAAAAAGGAACAAGAGAGCTGCTCTTCCTTGCAGCCATTTGTCTAGAAAACATCCCAGCAGCACATGTAGCATTTTTACTGCAGTCCTGGAGGAAGATACAGGGGAAAGGATAGACCAGGAACCTGAGCCAGCAGCAGCAGCACATTACCAAACCCCAGGAAAGCAGCTACAGCCAAAGCTTGGGCCTAACCTTGCACTTGGAGCTGAGATTGAACCAAGGCCATCAGCTGATCTAGGAGAGCAGAGAGCACCCAAGGCAGCTCTCCACACTCTGCTCCCCAGTGAGGCAGCCCTAGCACCAACATAGACATTTATAGATACTCCAGACTGAGGGGCCAGCTCCAAATTACTTCTTCCCTAGTACTTCACAGCAGTTAAAAAAATAATCACAGAAACACAGAAGGGTTTGGGTTGGAAGGGACCTCAAAGCCCATCTCATTCACCCCCTGCCATGGGCAGGGACACCTTCCACTACACCAGGTTGCTCCAAGCCCTGTCCAACCTGGCATTTCAAGCTTTATTCATGATTTCACAGGATCACCAAACACTTTGTGTCCCTAAGACAGCAAACTGTTCTCATTCCAACCTCCATCTGTGGAGTTTCCCCCCCAGCAGACACTCAGCAGTCCCAAGTCACCCCCACAGCCCAGAAAAAACCCTGCTCACACCACAGAGTCCTTTCTTTAAAGACATTTTACAAGAGTTGTGCCACTTTGGAACCTTATCTTTTCAGATATGCATCTCTTACTCCATGTTTCATTTAATCCCTTTTAGAAACACAGCAAGAAACACATTTTCATCTGCATCCTGCAACAGAGCACCCCAGATCCAAGCTCATTCCCAAAAGTATTAGTTTGTGAGAGAAAAGACTGCCAGCTCCTAGCCCTAGAGAACTCCAAAAACTTTGCATCTGGCTCAGCCTCCTCACTTCCTTGTGTATCTTGAGTCAAAACAGAGGAATTCCTTAAGAGCAGCAGCCCCTCTGAGAAACTAATTACTACCCATCTGCTCCTGCATCCACAGACTCCAAATATTTCCTACCTGATATCCCAAGTTTTCAAGTTTTCTCCAACTTCAGCTTCCAGAATAAAGCAGAAAACTTCAGGAGTGCCTCACTCCTGCTTTTATAAGCTCTTGCAGCAACAAAACTGCTCACAGGTGGGCCAAGCAAGGCAGCCCAATTAGGCCTCCCTAACAAGATCCTTTGATTTAAGTGGATCCAGGTGTACCTTTCCATTGCTGAAGGTGCTTCCCTTGCTGTATCTTCCCAGAGAGGGTACTCCACCTCTAAATTGCTTATCACTTGAAGAATGCTTTGCAAATACTGTATTTTCCTGCCCCTGTCTCAGGACTTTGAGGGGCTGTAACCCCTTTGAAAGTTCCAGGGTTTGAAAAGGAGCTCTCTGTTCATGGGGACGACCTGATAACACAGAGGTGGATGAGCTTCAGGTGAGATGAAAGGAGACAAGCAGGGCACAGAGAAGCTTTCCTCACGCTGTCTCTGCATATTGATAATCTGGGTTGTTACTGCATCGTGGGGCTCTTCTCTGGGATAAATTGTGCTGTGGTTTATAGATGAAAATACAGCACCTGCCATCAAGGTAAGCGTTGTGTAAGAAGGGCTTTTCACAAGAGCATGGAGGGATAGGATTTAGGATAAATATTAGGAAGAAATTCTTCCCTATGAGGGCGGTGAGCCCCTGGCACAGGGTGCCCACTGAATCTGTGGCTGCCCCTGGGTCCCTGGAAGTGTCCAAAGCCAGGCTGGACAGGGCTTGGAGCAACCTGGGATAGAGGAAGGTGTCCCTGCCCATGGCAGGGGGTTGGAACAAGATGACCTTCTAAGGTCCCTCCAACTCAATCCATTCTGGGATTCTATGATTTTTTTCCTGGATACAGGCTGCTCATGAACACTCTGATCTCAGATGGGGACATCTCCCTGAATGCACATTCACACCTTGCCTTTGGAAGCTGATCCCATCTCTCTGACTTCTCCCTTCCCAGCCTCGCTGGCTCAGCCTCTGAACTTCAGGCTACTTGTGCTTAATAAAAAGGATTTTTCATCATTCACAGACATTTAGTGCTGTTCCTGTGGGTTCATCTGCATCCCTCTGTAATTCCATCCCTTTGCAAGTCTCTTACTGTGCTGGGGATGAGAACTGCACTGCAGTGAGTTTGTGCTAAAACTTTTGCAAGGATGTAGCTTAATTGGCTGACAGGTAGAGCTGGAGAGCACTAAGGACATGAAGAGGACTTGAGCATGGGAGGTAGAGCAGGATGGATGCCAGGAAAAAAGCCCCACGTCAAGAGGAGCTGTCCCCAGCTCTTCCTCTCGCTGCTCCAGAGTCGGCTTTGTCTTGCAGGAAACTCTCACGTACACGGTGATTTTTGTGAGAGGCAGGGACCAGAAAGGTAGGCAGGAGTGAAAATCAATCAAGATTTGTCAAATACACAGGAGAACTCATTTCTATGAGATAAGTGCCTTCAGAGGAAGCGTTGGTAGACACCTACCACATGTTCAGCCTGCTTAGTGGCAAAGTATGCACCATTAATCACTGTCACTCCAAGGGGCCGGCTTCCCACTGAACCTTCTCCCAAGTTTCTCCTTCTTTCAGCCATCCTCTGCCCTCCTAGGAAGATGAGTTGCATTCACAGCACAGACCTGAGAGCCTGCAAATCAGGCTGATGCTCCTGGCAGCTGCCGTACCAACCCCTCATTTATTTGGTGCTGAGCCACCCACTGTGCTTCAGTTCTGCTGGATGGATGCTCATTTTATTCAGGATAATCAGCAGTATGGGCCAAAACAGAGCTGGAGGAGCTTCTGCTTCTGAGCAGATGAAGTCCATGTGCTGCTGTCCTGCTGCAGTGGGATCTTGCCCTTGGAAGCAGTCAGGAGGGGATAAAGTGGGTGGCTTGGCAAACACCCTCTGCTCAGGAAAAGCAGCAGCAGCCAGGGAAGATAGTTTGATGGTTTGACTGGTCATGCTGAACACTCAGGAGCTCTGAGGAAAGACTGGCTTGAGAGCAGGAGCAGACCACGGGAATCCCACAGCAGCACTGAAACAGAAGAGCTTTCAAGGACCTGAGTTGGCTGAGGAAGGGAGTAAGTGATGTGCTTTCCAGACATTATCTCCAGCCTCCTCCACCTGCCTGCTGCTCCCCAGTTTGTTACTGTAGACCATCATAAGCTGCTGGGAGGCTTTGTGGTGTCTTACACTCAACCATCCTGAAGATGAGGGAGGGGACTTCACCACAGCAGGGTGAGGGGACAGCCCTGTCCTAAGGGATATTCACAATGGACCCCTCTTTTTCCATGTGTCAACCCATTTTCAGGCTGAGATATTTTTTTTTGTACTGCAGATCTTTTTCCCACATTTTAATAGCCTGAATTAAAGGTCTCAACTCTTATTTTCAAGGTGTGGCCCCAGGCAATCACATTGATAACACCTGCTGGGTTAAATATTGCACCTGGGGAGTGGGGAAAACTGGCTTGTGGCAAGAGCTACAAAGAGCCTGTGGATTGCACTGTTACAAGGAAAAGGAGAGAAAGAAATGGCTTGGAAGGCATAAAAAGATTCTATTTTCAGGTCTTAAGCCAGTACCATCTTTAGGGATCAGCTTCATGGAGGGAACAGATTGCCCTAAGCCCCCCTGCCACGGGGCTCTGCTCTGCACCCCCGAGCTGTCACCAGGGCCGTGGCACAGGATCCATGGAGGTGTGTTCCTTGCAGCAATCCCAAAGAAAGCCTCCTGGCAGGGCAGGATTGCTTCCCTCACTTGCTTGAACAGAGCCATAAAGACAGACCTGCAGCAAGAACCATCAGCCCACTCCCACTGCCCCAGTCACAGAGAAGCTGTCAAGTCAAGAGCTGCAGCTCTTGCTGATCCAGGCTCAATCTCCTGGCACGGCACTTCCCAGGCAGGGCTTGCTGGGGTTTGTTTCCTCTCACCCCTTCATCCACATTCCCTGCCTCTGGAGAGCTTTCTGCTGGAAGGCTGGAATAGCAGCAGCCCTTTCCCACGGCCCTTCCTCTCCAGGGGCCTGAAGATGGTACAACAAATTTGGGAACACCTTTATTTTCCACATAACATTCCATGTGTGCGTAACCGACACCCAACACGAGGGGCAGCTGCCAAGGCTGGGGGTACATGAGGCTCTTGAGGCTCTGTTGCAGGTTGTATTTTGGAAAAGGGGGTCCCAGCCAGACTCAGAAGGCCCAAGGATCTCTGGATCTCTTCTAGAGGAGGGAGGGATTCAGCTTCCAATCCATGGATTCCTGTGGGATTCCAGGGACTGCTGGTGGCACACAAATTAATAAAAATCAGGCTGCCAATGCCCCAGACTGCTCTTCTCTCATCCTAAAAAGCACAAGTATTCTGAAAATTGGGTGGAGATAATCAGCATTAAACACAAGTCAAGGTTTTTAACTCAGGTTTATCTTTCCTTCTCGATTCCTACAGCAGAGAAAGCAAAAAGCTTTTGAATGCTATATATACAAACATTTTTTATAGCTTCTTGTTTTCCCTTTTGCTTAGCACTGAATAAAGTTTTGACTCCTACATCAAACCCTCCAGAATCCCCAGACAAGGTTATCTCATGGCTTATGGACTATGAAAGAGATGGATTGTGGTAGAAATCACAAAACCCCACATATTTCTGGGTGCAGGAGTTTCAAGGGATGGGCTGGAGGCTGTGGTATCTTCTGGCTCTGCCTGGCTCCAAAAAGGCACCAGCCACGATGAGCTGAAGTCTTGTTATCATCCACTTTGGAAAGGGTGGTCAGAAGGATGCTGTCACCACCTCCCAGCCCAGGTTACTCCCTTCCATCAGAATTTGGTGACTCCCAGCCAGAGCTGGCAAAAGGGAGGGTGAGGACACTCCCTAATCTGCCAAAGTCAAACCACACTGTTAAACCTCAGCTGCTTCTCCCCAGCCCTTCTGCTCAGAAACTGGGGATTTACCCAGAACAAAGGAGAAGCAGAGAAAAAAGAAAAACCTCAAATCTTCAGATACAAGTATTTATTTGCAGGTGCTAAATGATTTCTTGATTAATTCTGCAACCTGCTGCTCACTCTCTGTTCGGTATTTCACAAAGAAAGTATTTTAGCTCAACAAAGAATTTCCAGGCTGGAATGTGCCTGGTGTGGGCAGCAGGGCAGTAATTGGCTTGAAAAACAAAACACTGAGGAAGAACATGAAACTAATCTGAAACCTTTTAAGCCAGATAAAGGCTTTGCTTTGCCATGGGCATATGTCTAAACTTTTCCAAGCCTAATAAAGAAGTATTATCGCTGCAGCAGATGTTAAACATGAGCCTTGCTTCAAGGGGAGGGGGGGAAGAAGGAAAGAAATGACCTGCCTATAAATACAGATACCAGAGTAGGATCTCCAGTTCCAGACTTTCACATCCCTCTGTTTTAGAGTGGGATGTCACCAAAATTACCACGACAATACGAAGGGAGCCCACAAGAAAGATGGAGGGAGTCTATTTGCAAGTGACAGGAAAAAGGGGAATGGTTCTCAGCTGAAAGAGGGCAGTGTTAGATGAAATATTAGTAAAAAATCTTTCACTGTGGGGGTGGGCAGGCCCTGGCACAGGGTGCCCAGAGAAGCTGTGGCTGCCCCTGGATCCCTGGAAGTGTCCAAGGCCAGGGTGGAAGGGCTTGGAGCATCCTGGGATAGTGGAGAGTGTCCCTTGTCCCCGGCAGAGGGGTGGAATGAGGGATCTTTAAGGTCCTTTCCTTCCCAGTCATTCTCTGATCCTATGAATTCAGGAGAGGAATGGCTATCCCAGCCTTGTCCTAGCAGCCCAAACAGGATTTGAACACAAGATCCTTTAGCAGATTGTCTTCCCAAGTCCCCAGCCTTGCTCCAAGGAGCACACAGAGAAATACACAGCACATGCAGCATTTCTGGAGACAATAACACAACCATTCCATCAGGCTCCTGCCTGCCAGGGAAAAGCCTGGACAGGGGAAATGGTGACATTCTCAAAACCTGGATGTTTCAAGGAGTGCTTTTAGTTTATTCATGAATTACTGCATGGTATGGGATGCCCCTTTCCCGCCTAGGACAAGCCTTACTCAGAAAAAGATGAGACCTGTGCAATTTATTACCTCTTCCCATCAAAATAAAGCAGTAAAAAGAAGATAGTCAGGTTTGTGACAATTTAATTATCACTCTCCTAAGGTGGCTGCTGCACTCCGACCCTTTTGGGGAGCCCATGGTGTGCTAAACCCCAGGATTTGGCCAGGAAGTCAGCAGCAAAACATCTCCATCCTCTGGAGACAGCATCCTTTTTCTGTGCATTGCCTTTTTGGTGTGGATTTGAATTCCAGGCCAGGAATCCAAATAAATACATTAAAAAAAAAAAATCAAAAAACAGCCTGAAAATTTTTGCAGCACCCTGACAGTGGTCCATACCTAGGGAAACATACCAAGGATGGGCCTGTTTATCAGGCCTGAGGAATTCTCTTTTTTTGTTCTATCAGGGATGCCAGAGAAGCTCGAGGTACAACTCAGAGGTAGCAGGACTGATGTGTTTTCTAGAAAGGAAGGGGCAGGGAGACTCCTCTGACAACATAAGTCAGTTCAGATGGTGCTAGCCTACAGGCCTCTTCCTTTAAATTGATTAATAATGACACATTTAAATGGAGAACATAAATTAATTTCTGAATTGCACCATTAGTAAGTAATTAATTTCTTTGCTCTGTGAAACTAAGATATCACTGTTATCTAAATCTATAAAGAGAAAAAATGCTGAACGAGGACTCCATTAATGTAAAAATTGATTTTTCCATTTACCCTCTTCTGAGGTTTTTTTTCCTCCCCCTCCCTCCAATGCATTTATTTTTCAAGTGGCTGGGGATGGGGAGAGTAACCTAATTTATATTTCCAGTGGTAATCAAAAGATCATGCATGCTCATTTCAACCAAATGATGTCATTATGAAGGCTGTTAAAGCTGGGGTTGCCTTGGAAACACAAAATACTGATGGTTGAGCTTGGACTTGGGAGTTCTGGGGAGGCGCAGTAATGAGCGAAGAGCGTGGCCAGCCCTGGCCCGGCTGGGCATGCTGGGACCATCACCCAGGTTACTCAGATGTTCTCTTCAGCCATTGCTCCTATTCCTCCTCCCTCCTCCTGCCACGACCCATCAGTTTTGTGGAGCCAGGAGCAGAGGACTCTCTCGCTCTGAGGCAGAGCAGAAGTGACGAGGGGCGGGAGGGATGCTCCAGCTGAGGGCTGGGTGCTGCCTGCCACCCACCAGGCCCTTCCCAACCCCAACACACACACACCTGCTGCCTCTGCCGCCCTCTCCTCCTCCAGGATGGAGATCCACGGGGCATTTGGGTCGTCCCGAATGATCAGAGCCAGGATCTGGCTGGAGCCGAGGTGTTGGATCCTCCTTTCCATCCCTTCTTTCCATTGGCCTGGTAAATGGTCTGGGACAAGCCCAGCCTTGGTGCTGATCACATCTCCCATCATCCAGGTGCAGTCCAGGAGAGGGAGATTTCTTTGGAGTGCCCCACAGCAAAGACCAGCAACCTCACAGACCAAGACATGTCTGTCCCCCCTTACAATCCAGGATCCATCAGGCAAGGATACTTTGAGTAAAGGCAATTTTAAAACCAACCAAAAATGGAACTGTCTTTGTATCTATTACTTCAAGAAGAAAAAGCCTTAATTTTTTTCCACACAGGGGATATTTCCTTGTCTCTTGTGCTGAGATGGTTTGAGGCAGCTGTGCCTGGTGTCTTTTGCATGGGGGGGGCGCCAAGAAATACTGACATGCATTGGGCAGCAGGTTTTGAGCAGCCCCACCAAGACAAAAGGATGAAGACTGATGCAATTTTGAGACAACTCCTGGGTCTCTTCAGCCAGTTCTCCTCTTCCAGTTCAAGGCAGTGGGAGAGGAAGCTTGGGACTAAACTGGAGATGCTTTAGTACTGCTGATGCTCGGCTCCTTCAGCTGTGCTGGGATTTCACCATTTCTTTTCAGCTTTTTTCCTACCCTGTCCCAAGAAGAACACGATGTCACCTCTGATCACATCATGATTTAAAGCACACCTCAGAGAGAGAGAGGCACAGCCTGAACCCCATCTCCAAATATCCTCTGCTCTAAAACAGGGAACAGAGCCAGTGGAATTATTTACAGAGAGTATTTTGGCAGCTGCTTCTCCCCCGCTTCTTCTCCCCACCCTGCTTTTATTAAAGAGGGCAAAACAAAACATGCATACAAACAAGTCAATGGGATGAAACACTTATTGTCTGTGCAAGGAGTGTTAAATGAACTCATTTCAGCTTCTCAATTAATATCTGGATGTCCCCAGCCACTGCCAGGGCTTTTTTCTTTTGGTGAGAAGGTAATGACATTAACACCACCATGTGATCCTTCTATTTCCCTTACTGAGTCACCTTCCCCTTTCATGCAGGAGTTTCTTTTAAGGTTCATCAATTGAAATTGTTTGAATGCAGCGAGAAAAATAATAAAAAGAACATTTCCTAACATTGGCAGGAGCATTTCAGGCATGAGCACTTTGAATATTTATTCGCCCTTTGTGGGAGCAATCTCAGCAAGGAAAAGTCAGCGCAAATAAAAGGAATTGCAAATACCAGCAAAGGAGCTCCGTAGTTTTCATTCATGAGAATATTTGCACAGGCTCCTGGGAGAATTATCAGCCAAGGTAATACAAAATCCCTTGTAGCATCAACGCCTTGGATACTCCATAATCCTGCTTGTCCAATGGAAAACATCTTTTCCTGGGAGCTGAGGGCCTAAGCTGGTATGTTGGGGGGTTTTATTCCTGCCTTGAGAAGACTAGAGAAGGATTGCAAAAGTTTGGAGAATTGCCTTTGCCCCATTTCTGTGTCATAGTGCCTTATGTTCCCTCTGCCTCTCCTCTCCCATCCACTCTCTCTCCCTCAAGCTGAAATGGAACAAATAAGCTCAGATTCCTTCAGAAGTAAAAAAAAAAAAAAAAAACCAACAAAAAAAGGGGGAAGAGATATGGCCAAGCAACCAGTACTGTTGGAGCCATGGAAAAGCAGGGGTCTCAGAGGGAAAAGCCAGGGACTCAGAGGGAAAAGCCAGTTGAGGAGTGATTCACAGCAGAACTTTATACCCCAGATCTGGAATAGACAAAATTCCACATGGGATCGAAATGAGGACGAATCTCTAAGGAACAGAGCCAAAACATCTTTCTGCCTAGGAAAGAGGAAGCAGGATAGCAGCATCCACTGCATTTTGGGGGTCAGCAGTAAAAGCACCGAGGTCTATTTACTCATAATTAGCCTTTCTGGGCAAAAAAATCCTGTGGAATTTCATTCTTGCCATAGAATTTTATAGGGTGGTTCAGAAACTTATGGAAAGGATATTATCTTGCCCAGGTTTTTAGAGCATTTTTCTAGAACCCTGTTGGTTTCAGCCCTGTTAAATTCAATAACTTCCCTAAGGGAGTGCTTTAAGTGTCAGGCTTGATTCAGTTATATAAAGGGATAAGGGAATAATCGTTAGACAGCACACAGGGATGGGAGAAGTGGTTTTGTGTGGCACCAGTCTTATTTAAGAACAGTCTGAATTTATAGATGAGGCTGATGAGAAAGCTGGAAGCAACTAACCTAAGTGTAAAAGACAAAAGCCAGGCAGTGCTTTTAGAGAGGGCTGGGATACCACAGAGACATGAGGATGGTTTCAGAGGAGTATTTTAAGTGTTTTTAGCTCCTTGCCTTGGTTTCATCAAGATGATGTCCCGTGTACTGTTCCTGCCATTCATAATGTAGGCTATGGGCACTGGGGCCCCTGTGCCAGCCTGAGTTTCTTGCTTTGCAATTAACACATCCTGCAATTATAAGCAATGCAAAACACTGAAGGCTTTAATATTTCTTCTTACTTCTAATACAGAATATTTGACTTCTAAAATACTGTTGTCATTGCACCTTAAATTATTATGACAGTGGGAACTATGACTAATCCTTCTGAGTGCTGAGTACAGGCACAGACTGGAAACCCAAATCAGCACCTCTCTTTCCAAGCACTCACCTCCTGCTCTCCAGAAAGGGGGGAGGTGGGTAAACACAGCCTTCAGGAGACAGGGGATGTGGAAAAGGGTTAATGTCTCCATCTGAGGCCTGCTCTGCAATTTGAAGAGGAGGAAGGGTGTGAGGTTGGCTTTACGATGTTGAGCTACAGAGGAGAGGCCATTCCCAGCTACCAGGTTTCTAGGGCCACATGTGAACTTAATGATGCTCTGATAGCTTTTCACTTCAAATATCAAAAAACCTCAGCACAATCAGGCAGGCCCAGCTCCATTTCCTTCACTGACAGAACCAAATAACAGGGATTTTCCAGCCAGTGGCTAAAGGGCTGACACTTTCTGCTGCTAACCAAGAATATTCATCAGCACTTCTGCTTCATAAACAGGTCATCTGCAGCTTCCTCAGCTGTACCTGAGACCTTCTGGAGGAGGCACCTCATGACTTCAGCCTAATCCATCCCTGTTACTGGGATCCTTCGGGCTGTGCTCACACACCGTGTGGCACTTTCCCAAATCTGTATCTGATGATGTTCACAACCTCACTGAGCAACACCACCACCACCATCAGCTCCTACTTCTCTGAAAGAAAGGACAACTGCAGGAGCTCTTCCCAACCACCCAAATGCCTCATTTATCTCCAGAGTTACTCAGCTCTTCTCAGCTTGGTGGAGATTTCCTGGTCCATCATTCCACACCCTTTTTACGGCTTCTTTGGGTTCATCCCTGGCCTGAGCACGAGACGCTCCATTTGTTTTGGCAAGAACGTCCCTGAGATTTATACCTGTAATTATCCAGGTAACCTTTCCGACAGGGAATTTTAAAATGATCAACGCTAAAGCAAACTACACATTAAATGTGATTAATAAGACACCCAATGACTGTGAGGCTGCACCTCCCTGCTTGTTAAGAGTGTCAATTGAAGCATCCCTGACTGATCCCACCACTGAGAGACACCATGGGGTACCCAAAAGTGGCCGTTCCTGTTAGATGTATCCTCTCTTCAAAGGCAATGCCCATGGGAGGGTTAGGGTGTGAACAGTCACAGGGGGTGACATCTGTCCCCCAGAGTTTCATGGAGGATTGAGACTTCTTCTTGGGTCCTTGCTCATATCTTCTCCTGCCTCTCCTGCTCTCTGTCCTTCCTGGTGGGAGTGCTGTGGGAGTGGCACTGCCAGAGGGATGCTGAAGAGGTGACAGCAGGGTCTCAGGTGACAGGAGACAGACAAGCACAAGCCCGGCTGGAAGGAAGGTTAAACAAGGTGCTGCTCCCTCGGCACGAGGTTCTCTCCTCAGAATTGTCTTGCCATCCCCAGGGTCCATAATGGAGCTCTCTCCTTGCTCCCTGAGCAGGCTTCAGCCTCATCTGCCACCAGGGCACCCACTGTCTGTATAACTGGGGAAAATACCAGATGTCAGGATATCCATCATGTCCCAGCGAGGCATGGGGTCACCTTCTTCCATCAGCAAGGGCTGCAGGAGCGTTAAGAGGCAGCTTGTCCAAGGAATCCAGCTTCACGGCATGCTTGGCAGCTGCACAGTGCTATCCATTACAGCCTGCATGGAACTGGGGTTTTCCAAAGCTTGCATTTTGCTGCTGGCTTGTCCAAAGCCAGTAAAAATCAGTCACAGTCAAGCCTGCATTGACCTTCAGTCAGCGGCTCCAGCACACCGGAATTGCAGGAGAAATGCTGATCGCTGCTTCCCTATTCTCTGGGCAAAGTTATTGCATATAAATTGTGTATTGATTAGAGGCAGAAATTGTAAAGAAGCCTCTCTGGGAAAACTGGAGGGTGGGAAGAAATTCTGACAAAAGAGCTACCTTAATTAGGAAGGGAAGCAAAGCGGCGGGAAGAAAAAACAAACACAACCTCGCCTCAAGAGCCTCCCACTCCAGATCTGAAATTCCAAGCAGGAATCGTCTCTCTTATAGAAAATAAATGGGATTTTGGAGCTGGGAAATGGAAGCAGGAAAAAGAGCTGGCTTTTCCCCTCCACCCAGCACAGACAAAGATGGGGAAAAGAGCAGCTACACTTTCTGCCGCTGCTGGATTTGAGGTGTGGAGCAAGGGGAGCGATGGATCACCTAACGAGTATGTAACAGCCATGCTTAACTCTGGCTACAAGTGCTTCAGGGTAATTACACATCTTGGACTTATTAGCTGTAATTACTAGGTTCTGTAATCTGCAGAATGGGTGATTAGAGCATGGGCAGCCTCGAGTGGTCTAAGTAAGATCAGAGAAGTTTCTTGTTTATCCTCTAACTTTTCCTGCCTCGGTGTTAGGTGATGTGCTGCATCTCCTGTTGGGAAGCCTCACCACCCGCCCAGGACCCCTGCAGCCACCACAGGCTGTGGTTCCTGACCTGAGACACGTGTGAGAACACACACAGCCCTGGCCTGCAGCTGATTAAAGCCTACAGGAACCTTTAAAAACTCTGGCTCTCCCTCACACATCCCAAATGTGGTGTTCACAGTCCCAGCACTCCTTTGGATAAGCACCATTACACCAAGAGTGGCTGGATCAGCTGCAGGCTTCCAGCTCCTGCCTCCTGTCCCTTTGCTGCTGAGCACTGCCAGGACTCTGCCTTCAGCAGGAAAGCTTCTGAATCACACAGCTACCAGCAAGCAGAAAACAGAGGATTTAATGTCAGTTTGGACCTACATAAAAACCCTGCCAGCTCATCACAGATGGGACTGGTCAGAGCCAGAGTAGGTTCCTAAGAACATCACAGTTCTGAAAGTACAGAAATGAACTGGTTTAGGACTCCTGTACCTTCTGGACAGGTTTCTCCCCACCCCACATTCTGTGTGAATCACTCCTCCTTTCACCTGGACTAATCTCCTGGCTTGTTTCTCTTCAGCCTCCCCTGATTTTTGGGACACAGACTCGTCCCCCACCTCCAAGTGGTTACTCCAGTCCATTTCTGCTGCATGCAGCAGCTCCCTTTTGCAGGTGTCTCACAGCCCAGAACCTACTTTTGCCCCCAGAAGTAAATAGGACCTCTCAATTCATACCTCTCTCTCCAGATGAAAGCAAGCTGGCAGCTTGGCCAGAACAGTGGGAAAGCCTGGGATTCCCACACCTTGGACAATTAGCTACAGGGTACAACAGTTCCCAGGGCAGCTTAGCTTTGTTAGCACAGCTTTTTTTCCCAAAATCCCTTTAATTTCACCCCAGTGCACGAAAGGGAAATGACAGTCTGCCCATCCATCCTTGCACAGAGGCCTCTCAGATCCAGGCTTTCCTAAAACCCAGGAGGTCATAGCAAAGGATGAAGCCCAAGGATAAAGACAGCTCCAGATAATTTGTCTCAGGTGTGGTGCTCCCAAAGCAGGTGCCACCAATGAGCACAAATCAGACAGTGCCACCAAGCCCAGATTCACCTGAATAAGCTGCACCTGCTGAGCCCACGTTCTGCCTGACCCATCCTTGAGGGGTTTTTCTTTTTCCACAACATAGGTCTTTACAAAAGTTTGCAATCCATCTTTATAAAAAGATCCAACTTTATATAAAGATTTTACTTCCTTTTGGTTCCTGCTTATTGTTTTGGAAAAAAAACAAAAACACCTGCAAGTGGAAAAAAGTAAATCCAAACCAAAACAGTGTGTGAGATATCCTGGACTGAAATGTACCCTTACTTCCATCCAGATTCAAGGAGATATCCAACATTAGGACACCTTACTATCCCAGCTGGATTAGCAGTGAGCCAGGCTCATGGCAGCAGTATCCTCATCCCTAATGCTTATGGAAGTGCCTCAAAAAGCCAGGCAGGCAGAGGGGGACATCAGGCTCCCAACAGGGCTAGGGACTACTTGGGATAATCAATATTTTCCAGAGGCAGCAAGCTGCAGCTTCACTAACAGAGCTAATGCATCTCTCCAGGACAACAAAATGTAACCTAGCACAACACGAGCAGAAATTTCCATGGCAATTTTTCCTGTAAATTATATGTGACTTCTTTTTATGAGCCTCTAACACCCCCTGAAAGCAGCACTCACCTGTGGGAGGCCAGTGGCCACCTCGCACTGGGCCAGCCAGGAGAGCTGTGGTAGTCTGAAATCAGAACACTGTCCTGTAACCACCTAGGGAGAGAAGGAAAGATAAAAAGCTGTGACCATCATTTCCTTTTTGTTTCCTTGGGAACCAGCATCCCATCCCTGATGCAAACAATGGGCCCCCCAAAAAGATACCTTTTGGTTTCTCTTCCCTCTGGGGAAGCCTCTGAGGAGCCTCCACTGAAGCCAGCAGAGCTCATTTGGGTTTATGCAGATAAAAGAGGGATGTGTATGGACTGTGGGCTCCAAAAGCAGTGCCAGAGGTGCCTGTCAAGCTCCAGATTTCTGGCCACCAGCTGGCAGGTGAGATGGTCAGCTAAACCAAAAACATCACTTATCTTTTTTGTGTGCTCAGGATTTGCCTCCTTATTCCTCTTGCACTGTCCAGGGCTTGGAGATGAGAGCGGATATACCAATCATTAGAGGGGCAATTACTTATCTCACAGGAGCTTAATCAGTTAATATTTGTGAGCCACGAGGAGCTGAGGGATGCAAAGCACCCATGGAAAAGGATTGCTCACAACAAAGCCCAAAGCAAGGCAGCTTTGCTGGCTGAGCTCCCCTCCAAGCCTGGTGAGCTGCGAGACACCTAAGGGAGCGTTCCCTGCTGCATGCCAGCCCTCGGAACCCAGCGGGAATACGACACTAATGACATCCTTCAGAAATGTAATTAGCCTGCCTTCGTGGCGAGGTGCATTAGGGAGAACTCAGAGGCTCAGAGAAGTGGGCTCCAGTGGGTGAGAGCCGAGGCTCGTGCTTTGAAAGCTGCATTAGAGAAAGGGAAAAAAATAGAAAAGAAAACGTTCTAATATTACTTAATTACCCCAAGACATCCTGAGATGTAATTGAGCTTGGAGGGCTAAATGAAGGCTGCGCGTGTGAGACCGGCGGAGGTTGATGCATTTATAATGAGACCACTTTGCAAGGCAAACAAGGTCCCCACGGAGGGAGAGGGGGGCAAAGAGGAAGGACAAGAAGGGGGCTGGGCAGGTATTGAGGTCCCTGAAGTTCTCCTGGTCTCCATCAGTTCCCCTCTGCTCAAGGTTGAAGGCCAGGCTGGATGGAGGCAGGATGGGAAGTGGAGGGTGTGTATGCAGGCACAGCAAACCATGCAATCAACTTGTTCATGGTTTGGATGCTGAAAACCTCATAAAAACCCCTTAGTACCCAATAAAATGGGCAAGAGCTGCTCTGTCACACTGACAGAGACATCCCTCCATCCAGATCCAAACCTGGGTCGTTCAGGGCGTCTCCCCAGCATCCTCCTGGGAAAGCCCTCGGGCAGAGAGTGGGATGAGACAGCAAGAACAACTCATCCTCAGGGCAGGGCTGCCTCTGAAGGTGAGAGGGAAAACCTTCCCCAGAGGGGCCAGTGTTAATCCCCTCTGCTGCCCTGGACTTGAATGGAAACCAGGCGGCCAGATCCCAGTCCTGGAAAAGATTCCTTTTATCCACAGCACCAGAGGCCTGCTGCACGCCCACAAGCCCATTCCAGCCCTGATTTACATACTGTACAGAAGGAGACATTAAAATCCAAACGGTTTATGATAATTAACACTCATTTAAATATTATACTGGTAACCATCACTTCCAATTCTTCTCAGCCTTGAAGGGGCTCTGTGTGCACGTTCATATGTACAGGGAGATTTTAAAGGAATACTCCATCTTCTCTCCTGATTGCTGCCTTCCCAGAAAAAGGATGTTTAATGTTCATTAATTGTTTCATTTGGAGAAATTGGTGTGAAAAGCCACCACAGAAGAGTGGAATTTTTTTTATTGTTATTATTATTAATTTTGAAAGAAAGTAATAATGGGGAGCCCTGCCTGTGGTAGGGATGTATTAGCTGAGGATGGCTCTGTGGGGGCTGTTAAAGCCCCATGATGGCTAACACAGAGCTCCCTGTCACCAGAGGAATGAAGACTGTGGAGATCAAACAACCTTTAAGTGGGAACAGATGCATTATTTATGAAAAATTAATCCTTCTTTCTTCTTTATCACCCAAGCAGCAGAACTGGGTCTCACAGGAGGCCAAGGGGGCCTGTCAAGCACCTTTGATGGACCTTGCACTGATCCATCCCTTCGTGATATCAAAAGTCAATGGGGAAGTAAATAGGTAGTGGACAAATCCATAGGCTGAGATACAAAATAAAGTTGTGAGAGACCACAGGTGTCCCAGCCCTGTTTTCAAGAGCTGCTCCAGCAAGGCCAGTCAGGCAGGGCCCTGCAATCCAGCAAAAGCTGCACCACAGCATCTCTGGAGGAGGAGGAAGAAAAGAAGATGCCCATTGCTGCATCCTTCAGGCAGCAGTCCAAGCACTGCCAGCTCTCTTCCCACCAGCTGGGGAGCTCCCTCAGGCTGCAGGAAGTTTTCTTTGAAGGGATATCAAACAATATCCAGCACATACCAGGTGTCCCACATACCAGCCAGTCCCACAGAGATGCCAGCTCCTTCTGGGAATAACTCCAGCACAGGATGGGCAAAGGGCTGGTGTAGGTGCTGTGCCCCACATTCACCTCTTTCCCTCTGAGGCCCAGGAATACAGACAGGAATGTGAGACCTGCACAGCCCACCCTGGGATCCAGCTGTAGGGAGAGCTCCCCTCCCTTCCCAGCCCAAAGCAAATGACCAGAAACCCCACCGGGGCAAGTCACACCTCATCAGAAGAAAAACTACCCAAAATATTTGACAGCCTTGTGCTCCAAAATATTGCTCCTCACCCACCCATCCATGGGAAAGCCTGGGAAGTGGCAGCACAGCCCAGGAGCTGTTGCAATACCCCTATTATACTAATGATGCTTTCTGCCCAAACCATCCCAGGTGTGGCTCTTTGTTACAAAACAGGAGTAGCCAGGAGAGTCTCCCTGATCCCTTCAGGCTTGGACCTGTCCCTTGAACCACAAATCCCATGAGAAACACTCAGGATTTTCTTGCAGGGGACCACCAAGGGATGCTGAGAGAACATAAGCAAGAGCCTGAGCCCATTCCAATCGCTTGACAAGGTCTTGCAAGATCCATGTTTGCATTAAAAAGAAATTAAAAGCTTTTCCACTCCACTAGCTTGCCCAAAGCCTGCATACTAAATAGTAAATGCTACCTATGAGGTTGAATAAAATCTTCATTAAAAAAAAAAAAGCCAGCAGTCACTGAATACATCATGAACAATGACATTGGGGAGGCATTGTTCTTCTTCTGCCTGATGGACCATGCTGAAACACCTGTTTCTTATCGTGGAACTGTTAATAACTGTCACCACCAAAATCAGGGCTGAAAAAGTGTCATTAAGTCAAGTTATTCCAGCCTCCACCTAAGTAAGAGGGGAAAATAAAATAAAAAAAACAGCAAGGAGGAAGAGAGGCAAAGCTATGCCTGAGATAAAGGTCAAAGCAAAATTGTCCACATGTCCCCCAAAAAACCACCAAACAAATCCATCTTAGATGGCTCCTGCCTCTCTGAGATCTTGCTGACATGAAAGACACAGCTGGGTAACCATAGGCAGTTTTAACTGATTAACTACAGACATTGACCCTTTCAATTAATTCACTGGGGATTTGTTTCATTCTAATCATCTCCTAAAGCTGCAGCCTCCCCATAAAGTCAACAGAAAAGCAATTTCTGGTCCTTTCTCCTACACCAGCTGTTAAAGGGGTAGGAGGGATGGTTACCAAGGGGTGTTTAAGGTAATCCTGACTCAGGTAGGAATAAACATTTGAAGAACACAAGTCCTTAGGAACCGCAAGGTCTTTATCTTCTCAAAGAAACCTGGTGCAATGCAAAACTTATATCCTCTACTTTGCACAGTTTGGGCATGGAAACAGACCTGACTTTATCAGTGGAGGAAAAAATCTCTCATTGTCATTTGTTGTGCTGCTCACTGGCTCTATCTACTTGATGTCCCACCACTGTTGAAAAGCTTTATGTTGCTTTGCTACAGCAAAAATGGTTATTCCTCCCCAAAATCACAGCCAGTCGGAGGTTTCCCTCTTCCACAGAGCCATCAAGGCTGGGTAAGGCCTCTAAGATCATCGAGTTCAACCATCAACCTGGCAGCACCACCATGTTTTCAAGTGCCATGGACACACTTTCCAACACTTCCAAGGATGGTGACTCCACCACTTCCCTGCGCAGTCTGTTCCAAAGCCTGACCAGCCTTTATATGAGGAAATCTTTTCAAACTAAACCTTCCCTGGTGCAACTTTTCCTTTAAAGCCCTGGTTTGGTCCCATTTGGGGCAGTTTCTGCCTAGTGGAACACAGCTGCCACCCAAAGCACAAGAGCTGACATCCACAAGGAGTCCCAGGAACTCCCTGGAAGGGGTTGACCACAAAAAAAATTAAGCAGAAATTCTGGCTGGAGCAAGTCTTTGCCCTCAGCTTGGGAATACATACAGTGACAGCCTGAAAGCTTTGCTTTCCTTGTACCACACAGAGTGTCTGGATTGAGCCTCTTTATTTGTATTTTCCTGAAATATCAGAGTTTATTTCCCCCCACCTCCCCTTGATCCACAGCCCAGAAGAATTTTAAAAGGATCCACGCTTCTCCAGCAGTGCAAGCGCATTCAACAAAAAGATGCACCTGAGATGACCTTGAAACAAGCCCAAATTAATCTCTCCAACGAGAGCTGCTGTGGAGACAAAGCATTCCTTGAGCTGTGGTCGGGGCTTTGGAAAGCGGGATACCGCCGAGGACGGCATCCTTTATCTTCCTCTCCCTGACAGCCTGAGAAAGGCTGGTTCAAAGGAGCAAAACAAAACACTCACCTGCATGACAGAATAGTTAACTTAATCCCCCCAAGGCAAATCCTGTTAGCATGTAAAACTAGGAGTGATAATTGTAACCAGTTTTCAACCTTTACTGTAGTGGAAATAATCACTTCAGTGCCACTGCCTCGCTTCCCAGAGACTCCTTTCTCTGCAGATTATTTTAAACTAATCTAACAAGGGGGAGCTGGAGGGAAGGAGGATGTAAGACTAAAGATGAGGGAATATTTAAGACTGGGGCAGGAGGGTGAGCTTTGGGCAGCCACAGGTTGGTCGGAGCAGCAGCTCTGCTGGAGAAGCAACTCCAAAGCAAAAAATCTAAGAAAATGGGTAAAAGCAGCCGGATTTCACACAGATGGATTCAGTCAGGCAAGCCTGGTAAATATATTTTTCTGGGAGATAACAGCTTTTTTTTTTTAAGACAAAAGCCAATCTTTGTCTTTTGTGAGAGAGCTTGACCATCTGGACTTCAGAAAAGCATCTGATATTGTGCCACATGGGCAAATGATTAGTTAAACTGTAGGAGGGGAACATTACGATAAGAATTATGAATCAAAGAAATGCTTTGCCTGAAAAGAAAAATAAGATTATAATAGATAATACCAAAAAAGGAGGCAGCCTGGAGGGATTTTGCTGAGTGGGCTGTTCAGTCACCACTCACATTCAACACTTCCTTAACAACGAGGGACCAACACTCATCAAACTCACTACTCTGGAGGCAAAACAACGCAAAACAAGAAGTTTTGGCATCATTCGGAAGGAAATGATGCCTTTGAGAACCAGACTGACGGATGTGCAATGACATTCAACAGGATAAAATCCCAGGCCAGGTTTAAAAGATCAGTGGCAAGGATGGAAAGTCAGCGGTTGAAGCCCCACCTGTGTGATTGACCTTGTCCTACAACAGATCAGGGGGCCCTGATGGCAAAAAGGCATCTACAACTCAAAATATTTCCAGGAGAGAGAAACAAATCTTTTAACTGCTACCTCAGAAACCCAGAAGGCTGAGGAAGAGCTGGAATATGAACTGGTCTAACTGGCCAGCACAGGAGGTCTCCCCACACAGCACCTCCAAACCCAGGTCTCCTCCAGCCCTCTTCAAACACAGGATTGTCTCTGTTGGAACCCAAACTCACAGATTTCCCACCCTCAGGCAGCCCTGCAAGGCCCTTTCTAAAGCAGAAAGGGATTTCAACAGAAATTAAACTGAATTGACTCTGGTGAATTTTCAGGACCAGATATTTTGGGCAAACATTATTAAGCCTCCTTAGGTAATGTAATTAGAAGTTCAGCCCCTTTTATCTAAATATTGCACACAGAAAAATATCCATCATCTCATAAAGTGGAAAAAACAGGTTTTCCTTCTGTTTTTTCTTACTAAAAGTTTTTTTCTTTTAAAGCCTTCTTTAAGCAGGTGAACATTTCAGAGGGAACCCTGGGTTTGTTGTAAGTGCATTTGTATCTCTCCTGAGTAAACCAGGAGACAAATTCAGGTTCTACATCAAAATATGTGACAATAATCCTCTTCAGGTGGCTGCTTGAGGGAAAAGAAGACAGCAGCAAAGGCCTCTAAACAGAGAATTACTCAGCTTTAGCCAGCAACTTCTGTCTTTATGGGCAAAACCCACTCACTGTGAGCAAGAATGGCCAGAAATTGAGACAAAATGGTTTTTAGTCAGAGAATGTCAACTTGCCAAACCCAAGATCTCACACAGAGGGGAGAAAAAAGCCATTTCAAATGACACATTTATTCACCCAGGCCAGAGATTTTTCAGCGTCATCGTGGAGCTGTCAGTGGTTAAAAAAAAAAAAAAA
>VZRX01006435.1:201980-226242 GCA_013398075.1 Notiomystis cincta
AGCACAAAGATATGCTGGGCAATCTAAGGAGTTTGTTTTCCAACCTGCAGAGCCACTCTACCCAACTGGGCACAGAGCATAAATCTCTGTGGTTCTCCTTTAAATTTATCCATGGGAAGAGACTCATGAAGCAGCAGGAGGTCAGTGATGGTGATGCAGACCAGTGGTTTGGAGAATTCTTGTTCTCGTCGATAGGCAGAGATCAGAAAGGAAAAAGGGCATACACTCAGAGGAGGAGTTGGTCTCCACCGGGAAGGCTGAACACAACCACAGCCCCTGTGGGGTGTAAAACGTTCCTCTGCACCATTCCAGCCCTGCCACCAGCATCCCTTCATAGCTTTGGGGCACTACAAGCATGCAGCTACGAAGATCAACTCCCTGCCCATTCCCAAACCATCACAGCACATGCAAGACAGCAAGAAAGCACCCAAGGGAAGTGCCAGCAGCCCGATGTCCCGTCCCCATGTGACATGAGCCAGGTTGAAAGGTCCCTCTGCTCCACACCCTCCCGGCCAGCAGAGCTGCAGTGCCCCGAGGGACCAACTCGGAGGATTTTCAAGCCCATACGTTTGTATTAAATGGTCTGTTAGAGATTTGCCGGTGGTTTTCAAGCTCTGACAGCCCTGTTTTTATTTCAGTTGCCTTTAAGCCAGCTCGTGAGATTTTCATATATAAATATGGAAATATGCAAAACCCCACAGATTTATAGGATCCGACACTAAGGTTTAAATGAATCCCCCATGACCTCGTCTTCAGCTCAGGCCCCCTCCCACAGCGCCGCTTCCTCCAGTCCCCGGCGCGGCCGCCCTGCGAGGAGCGATAATCCTCCCCAGGCAGCTCTGGCAACGTCTCCACACTCTCCTCTGCCTCCCAGCCTCCCATCATTTACACTGGCTGGGACAATGCCTGCTGCTCCTTTCCCATAAACAGGGGTCGTGCTGTGCCCATCCCTGGAAGTGCTCAAGGCCAAGTTGGATGGGGCTCTGAGGAACCTGGTCTAGTGGAAGGTGTCCCTGCCCATGGAACAGAGGTTGGAGATGTCCTTTAAAGTCACTTCCAAACCATTTCATGGTTCTCTTTGGACTCTGTGATCCAGTTTTGAGCTGGATGGGGCAAGGCAGCCCTGGGGATACAACCACAGTAGCAAAGTAGTGGAAAATCCACACTGTGCTGCTGCAGGAAAAGCCTTGGTCAGATCCTGTGAGGAGACAGACCCAAGACAAAAATCTGTTGGATGTGCTACTGCTACAGGGAAAAAACCTCTTCTCCCTACGGCTGCCATCACGGGAAAGCCCTGCTGTCGCTTTGGGGTTAAATCAAAAACAAAAAGCTCCATCTCTCACCATTTTCCATTCCTGCCCGGCTCTGCCTGAGGATCACAAAGCTTTTCTGAGGGGAGCCAAGGGCAAGACAAGGTTTCTTTCTCCTCTGGGAGGTAGACAGGAAAATGCAGCATGTCCCTGGGGACACAGGCCCTTGGCACAGGGTGAGCTCCCAGTGATTCTTTTGGACTGAAAACCCCTGAGGGTCTGCTTGGAAAAATGCTTTTCCTGTTTTCAAACCACTCCTGAAGCAGCTGAGTGTGACAAAAACCAACCCTGAGCTCTCAACAGCAGAAAACTCCCCCAAAACCTCATTCCCCTTGGGCAGGGGCACACGGATCACTCAGAGAGGGTCAGGGGTAGGGACTCATCCAAGCTGCACAGCCACTGCCATCCCACATAAATTAAAAATCATGTTAAAAGAAATAAATAAATCAGGGTTAAAGCAGTGGTGGCCTGTGCGAGGCTGATGCTTACCCTGGGTTTAAATGAGTGAAAATCGATTAAAAAAGGAGGAAGTAATAATATATATTTGTTAGTAGAGTGTTAAAGAAAGTCAAACCAGTGACCTGGAGAAAATTGCTCCTTCCCTATGTGCAACAAGAGCCGGTTTAAACCATCTTCAGGCAGCCATCCGTGTTCCCAGAGGCTCCCCACGTTCCCCTGAACTCTGCCAGGTTGGGAGGTGCTTCCCTCACGGCCGCAAAAGCAGATGGAAAATGGCTGTGGCATCCTGCGACCTCCGCCTCCACTGCTCGTTTCTGAGGGAGAACTGGAACTTGGCTCCACAACAAGGGCTCGGTTTGTGAGCTTGGAGGACACACAAGGAGGAAAGCCCAGAAGAGCCAGGGCTGATTTCCTAAGCCCCTTTGTTTATAAACTGGGGAGCTCAAAACACAAAACCTCTTTGCCTGGGAGATGGCAGCACCACTTCCTCACCGAGTTCTGCAGCTCTCCTCCACTATTTTGTACGGGGTTTTTTTTCCTTTTTGGCCTATTTTCTGCATCAAGAGAATTTCAATTTCCCTCCAAAAGCAAGTTGATAAAGATGATAAGAAGATAAAAAAGTGGGGGTAAAAAGTGTTTGCGCAGCTTTTCCTGAAGGAGATGCCTATAAACAGCTGTACTGGAGCATGTAATTCTTTCAGATAAAGCGTATTTGTTATTATCTCAGACACTTTAAATTTAAACCCACAAGTTTGGTGTTAGGCCTGCACTTGGTTATCAGATTGACATATCCTGATTAACCAAGGAGAATTAACCTCTCTGAGTGCCGAGAAAGCTGATTATTTAAAATAAATCAAAGATTCTTTTCCAGTTCAGCTCACATGGACAGTCAGTTATTTTAAGTCAATCCACACAAATACATTTTTGGCTGCACATGTCCCGGCATCCATGGGTTTGCTAAGCTGCTCTGCCAAACCCTGGGCTTTTCCTGCTGCCACCTTCAGCCAGAGCCTTTTCCCTTGCCAGAATTGGCTGGTGGGGAGGCTAAGGAAGGACAGAGCACCTCATCAGCCCCCAGCAATGTGTGCCTGAGCCTCTGCCACATCTCCATCACTCCTTTCCCAACCCCTTCCACCATCTCCCACTTCCTCCCTCAGCATGAATCCTGCCACTACTGATTTGTGGCACCATTAGCTTTTGCTGTCACCAGAACTGACAATTCAAAAGGCCCTCGAGAGCTGTCTGCAGAAACACAATAAATGAGATCTCTTAATTAACGCCTCCCTTAACTAAATAAATTAATTTTATGCAGCTGATATGTCACGTCTTCACAGTTTGAGGGTGACTGAGTAGCTGAAAACGTCCCTCTCCTCGGAGCAATTGGAAAGACTTTTTTGCTTGACAGTGTTTCTATAAACAAACCCGGCTCCAAGGTGGCTGCGGGTGTGTGTGAAGGGAGGGAGGAAGGGATGGAGACTGCTGGAAGCAGGCCAGCTGGCATCCCTCTGCTCCAGCATCCCTCAGCACCCAGGCTTCCAGGAGAAACTCCTCACCTGGACCAGGGAGGGGAAAAAACCCCTCTGCAACAGGAGAGATATGGGATGTGGGCTCCTGCATCCTTAAGTGGATGCAGAGGCAAGGCAACACGCCTCCTTCACTTCCCTGGAGGAAAATCAGCTGCAGCTCTGCCAAAGCATGGAGAAAAAAACCTCAAGGATGCTTCACCTCCCAAGTGAAGGCTCATGAATGCAGTCTTGCAGTGAGAGCGACAAAACCTAATCATAAAGGTTAAAACAAAAAGGACTTGGGCACAGGAGAGTTGGGATTTCAGCCCTTCTGTTGGACAAAGCAGATCCCATATCCTGACAAATATATCCCTACTTAAATAAAAGTATGGAAAAATGGCTACACATCCAGACTCAACATCCAGCATGGATCCTGATGGATCCATCACTCAGTGTGGCATCACTTAGATTTTACAACCCACACACATCCTCCTCTCCAAATGCACCTTTCCTTTCAGGGCAGGTGATACAGGCACACTGTTTCCAAAGGTGGCCTTTTCTTTCACCTCTTTTCCCTTCACTTTTCTCTCCCTTTTAACCCAACAAGCAGGGTCTTCCTTAGGAAAGAGGGAAGGAGAGCTGGACTCTGGTCTGGATGCCCACAACTTGTACTCTATAAAGCAGCCACATGATAAAAGCCTCCTCTCTGGTCTTTGATGGCTGGAGAAAACAAACAAACAAAATCCCAACAAAAACCCAAACCAAAAAACCCTGAAAGCTTACCACTAAAAAAGACATTCTGCTCTGGGTCTGAATGACCGCTTTTGGTCCTTGAAGAAATGTGATAATCCAAGGGAACAGACTCAAGGCCAAAGTCAGATTGTATTATCCAGGTTATCACCAGGGCGCCCTGCAGAGATGCAACCAAGAATTATTTCCTCCTCACTTTCTTTTGCGCCTGGTGGAGCATGACAGAGAGAAAGACTCTTCCTTTTTTTTTTTTTTGTTTTTTGTTTAAAGGAAAATAATTAGATTTTTCAACAGGCTTGTATTTAAAATCAATTTCCCAATTAAAAAGTGTACAGTTTATAGTTGGTGTAGGATTTAAGCTGGGACTGTTTGTTTGCCTTCTGGAATCGATGCACAAGTCCCCAGTGCCATCGTTGTCACTGTTTGGACAAGAACTCTTTAAGTAACCTTTGGGGGAAGTGTTTTCCTGCTCAAAAACAGTTTAAAGGATGGATAACAAAAACGACCATGCTCCTGCCAAGTAAAGCCACACCGGGCAGATAATATTGAAAGCTATTAAAAAGCAACTTCCACTTGCTTTGCAGGAGCAGGGAAAACAGTCTCCAAGAAAGGAGAGATTGGAGCAGGTGGATTCTCTGATGTGCATTAAGGGGCTGGTTAACTCCCAATTCCTCCCCTGAGGGGCACCACCAGCACCTTCTTTTGCCCAGCTCCATCAGAAGGAATTGGTTCAAGGATAAACTCTCTTATCACCTACAAGCAGAGCCTGACCTCTGCCATACTTGCAGCAAGTCCTATTACTTTGGGGTGGTTCAGAGCTAGAAGCTGATTATTGCAAGCCAGGAAGGAGCATTCTGACTTTTGCAGTGTTTACAGCTTTTATCACAGGAAAATCCACCTGTGCCAGCTATAAAAATAGATAAAATCTCCCAGCAAAGCCTGCTCTCTGCAAGATCCTATGTCACCAACAAGTCCCTGTACTCTTTGGGAATGCCCCTCCCCAAAGCTGGAAGTTTTTCTACCAGTTTAATCTGGCCTGTGATCCTGGCTTAGAGGAGCTCTGGAGACAACCTGAACGCTGAGAGCATGGCACATGGCTGTGCTGACCAGGGTCAGAGCAAGCTGGATCAATGCTTCCATCATCTCAGCAAAGACCAAAGGGAGAAGGAAGGCAAGCAGGTTAAAATGCAGTTTTATATCTCTTTTCGTGTAGCAGGGGAGATACTTTCCCACACAGAGCACAGGAAGCTCCTTCATGGCCATGTTTTCACTTCCTTCCAGGCATCAGGGAGATTTTGTCCCCTGCCACTACAATGTAAAGTAGATGTGGAGGTGGCCCAAAGACAGCTTGGAAGGAGGACAGGGAGTGGAGTCAGAAGCAGCGAGCGGTGCTGAGGGAGCTGCAGGAGCCCGAGGGTGAGGAGATGTTGGAAAGCCATCACAATGAAGGGAAGCTGTTGGAGGAGGGATGCTGGGGGTTGGCACCCGAATGGAATGAGACTGCACGCAGCCTCCAAGTCTTTTAGGCTTTCTCAGAGCCCTGGTGCCACCAGAGAGCATTTGATGAGCTGAAGAAAAATACCCTCACCTTGCATTTTAAAAAGTGTCTATCTCCTGCAGCCCAAGAGGGAAGAGAGGAGGAGGAGGAAGAAGTACAAACACCCCGTATGAACTGCAAGGGAAGGAAGGAATTGGGAGACAGGCAGAACCCCAGGCTTGACTCACCTATCCATGGAAATTAGATGAGTTTGCCTGCAACTGTCTCCTTCCCACACTTTTTTCCCCTCCCAACTCATCCTTTGATCCTGCTCACCCAAAGAACCCCTAGTGGACCCATTTTACCAAAACTTGAAAAGACACAGGGCTCTCCCTCCAGGAAGGCACCTCCTCCTTTTCTCATCTTTGAGTGAAGGGCTTGGTCCCACCTAAATCCCAGGGCCAGAAGCTGTGATGAGCCCTGTGTTCAGCAGCTTTTTGACCAGGATATTCCTCCAAACAAAGGTGGAAGATCCTCCAGCTGCCAACACAGGAAGAGTTCCTGGTTTGAAATATTGACAAATTTCTTTCTTCTGCAAGAGAGGGAGATATTCATTAAAGTTCACTTTTCAGTGAAAAAAACCTCTCCCTGAGATAACCTGGAGTTCTGAGGGGAAATAAGCCGAAGGACAAGGCCGTGTGGGACTGCTGGAGGGGACGAGAGCTCCTGCACACGCTGCCATCACCGGTGTTCGGATGCCCTGAGCTGACATTAGCACTTTTATCCTCAGTTCTCCTCTCCAGTTCCCAGGGAGTGAAGTGAAAGACGTTTTTGAGGGGCAGGCAAGCACAAGTGCACTTTGACAGCACTACCAACGCAGGACCTGCTGCCTGTATTTATTGGGGCAGCTAAAAGCAGCAGGAATAACCCCATGAGAGGCGTGGGAAGACTATGGGACATGCAAGACCTGGTGTCCCAACCCTACTGACGTGGTGCCCCTTGCCCCTGCCACTCAAGATGGGATGTAACCCCTTTATTTGAGGATTTACAAGGCACAAATGCATTTGCTGCCCCTATTTCTCCCTCCCTAAGTCAGTCTCAGCTCTCAGCCTCACTGGCTGCTTGAGGACTACGTTTAGAAGCTCACAAATTCCTTTTTCTATGTTTAAGTAATTTTTAAAACCTTTTTTTTGGTTCCCTGCTGTCTTCATGGACACACCTCAGCTAAAACTGTGGCTCCAATGACATATCATTCATCCAGGGCCTGAGAGGGTGCAAAGAAATTGTTCACTCACTCCCCAGACAAGCACAGGAAAGCCAGTATTCCCTCCCATTCCTGCTGTTCTATTAAACTAATTTTATGCATGAGGTGAGATCGCATCTTTCCTAAAAATAATAATAAGAATAATAATAATGAATACATTTTTCTCCAGTGACAGCACCAGTGATGAGGTTTTGCTTTACCACAAAGCAGACATTTCCAGAGAGCACATCTACAGGCTGCCTGCTTAAAAATGCATTGGGAACAGCCAGAATTAGAGGATGAAGGAATTTCTGAAGTTTCCTGGGTTATTCTGGAGCAGAAAGATTAGGGAATCATACACAAACCTGTTTCCAAAGGTGGATCGATACCTGTAGGATCCATTCACACAGCTGGAATGAGGGAATGAACTAAGACCACCGAAGCAGAGATTCAGAGCTACTAACTTTGGGAAGAATTTGGCTTTAACAAATCCAGAACAGGACTCTGGACACAGATGCCAGATAGCACGTCATGGAAAAACCCCAACATCCAAAGGGAGCACGGGAATCTCTAACCCCCACCTCACCTGTGGAGACCTCAAGGATGACTCCAGTCATTCCTGCCAAGCCCCAAACCCCAGCTGTAATGAAGAAGGGGAGATGGGAAGATAAACAGATCAAGTCCTTGCAGAAATGCCAAGAAATGCAGAAGTAGCTTTGGGAGAGAGCACATTACGAGGAGACGTCTCAGGAGAGAGCCTGACTGTGCCATGCAAGAAGGACGGGGGGGAAAAGCTTTTAGCACCTGTTTGCTTGCACTTATAAATAAGAAAAGAGGTGACTGCAGTTAGAGAGGCCATCAGGCACCAATGTCTCCTTGAACCCTGGTCGCTGTCCCCTCTGTGAACTCCACACTTTGTGGCGGCTGCGGCTGCAAGGGGAGGGAAAAGGCGGGGGGATCTGATCCCGCTTCCCCCCAAAGGCGGGCACGGAGGAGGCGCAGCTCCAGTCACACACGTTTCCCAGAAAGGAAAGCTGAGAAACATAGCACCTATAATTAGAGGGTAAGAGTCCCAAATACAACGAAGGAATTAAAAGCAGGGAGAAGTCCAGAGCAGAACAGCAGAGCTTCAACACGATCAAATTTGCAGCATTTGACCGGCCCTTGAACCTGGTTTGCTCTGCCAGTGCACTCAGCATTCCCAGCCAGAGGAATTCACACATCCACGAGGATGAGGAGGGCCTAGCTAACAGAGCAACCCTGAGCAGGTGATATAGGAAAAATCCCGTTTCCACAAGCAGGGATGGAGATGCTTCCAACATCATTTGCTGAATATGTTTAGCAGTGACAGCAGAGAGCTATTACAAAGCAAGGTTACGGACACTGAGGTCCCTGATTAAAGATCTAGATGTGCTGTGCTAAGGAGGGCATCTCTCTCTCTGCAACCCACATGCAAGGTCACGGAGCACAGGTCCCTCCAGCCAGAGGCCAGAATAAAGCAGCTGTTTAACACAAAAGGGTGCCCAGAGCTCCTTTTGTCCCTGCCATGGGGTGCTCTGAGCACCCAAGGCTTTGTTTTAGGTGGTTATGACCCAGAAGCAGCTGTGGCCTCCACGCCTCACCACCAGAGAAGCCCAGCTGAATCAGCAGGGTCTCCTTGGAGACCTGTATCACTTGGCTTTGCACCATCTTGCAGGAAAGGCCCCTGAAGAGAGCAAAGTCCTGAATGAAAACAAGCAACAAAGACCTGGGAAGGGAGAAATGCAGCAAAGCAGTTTGCAAGCCTAGTTCTCTGATCATGAGCTGGACAGAGAACCACTGCAGCACACAGAGCAATCTCTTGGATCTTCTGCTCCGGAATTCTGGATTTTTTCCTGTAGGACAAAGTTAAGGCTGTTGGCATCCAGCATCAGAGAGCTGTGCTTTGAACTGCAGATACTGAACGCCAACTTCTCACTCCCACTCGAGGGTGAGACAGAGCTGGAAGAGTTGGTCCCCTCTGATGGGAAGTTACACCCATAACCTCTACTCATCCGGAGACTCGAGCAAAGCTGTGCCAAAGATTTGACACCACAAGGGGCAACGAACACAAGCAGTGCTGGACGAGCTGAGCTCCCTGTCAATGCCTGGACTCAGGGCAGAGGAGGAAAACTGGCTGTGACAGCCCAGCGAGTGCGGCAGCGAGGCCGTGGAGCAGAGCCAAGGCGCCGTGACCTCCGCGTCCTGCTCGGGAGAGCAGCGGGACGGGGCAGCAGCCAGCCGCGGCCCTGGCTGGATCAGCCTGCTGGCTAATTGCACTAACTCACGGAGAGAAGCCACACCATCAGCTATTCCCAGCTATTTTTAGTACCTGATGACTCTCCTGGAAGCACGCCAGGGCGGCGGGTCACAGGGATGACTGCAGGAGGGACAAGCGTGGCCCCTCTGCCGAGACTGTGCCAGCAGCAGTGGATGCCAGCCCAGGTTTGAAGGAGCTGCTGATAAAGGTGTCAGCAAACTGAGGGCAAACTCCAGCAGCCATCCCTCCATCCTCATCCTCTCTTTCTCCTCTCACTCAGGGAGCACCTGAGTCTCCCACTGCCGGCTCTGTCCCCACATATCCCAGAGGGGATGCTGGGCTGGCAGCACTGGCACGGAGAGACCCCTTCCTCCAAGAACACAGACAAGAGTCCATAATTATTACTGAAGAGAAAGAGAGGCATTGCCCCTGGGATGGGATAAGGACCACAGGAAAGAGCCCCATAGGTCATCTCCCAGGGTAAACTGGCAGCTGCTTTACAGCACCTGCAAGGCAAAATTGAACCATCCAGCCAGGATCACCACTTCCCACAGCCCTGGCCAACACCTAAGTTGTCTTGGCATCTCCTAGACTGCTGCTGGCCATTAGGAAAAGGAGCCCAATGCTTCAGTAGGGATTAGGCTGAAAATTAGTGACATTTTCCTTTATGCTACCAGATAGATACACCAGAGAGACAAGAAGGAATGCAGCTCCAGCAAGGAATTCAGACGGGTTTTCCACCTCATCTAACATATTCCCCCCAAAACAGTGTCTAGGACAGCATCCCAGGAGCAATGCAGCAGGACAAGGACAGAGGGAAGAGGAGAAGAGCAGCTGGAGTTGAGCACAGCATTGCCTCTGGGTTTGAGTTACCACAGAATTATGGATTTACTCTCCACCTGCGCCTGGGGAAAACACTCCCTTGTCTGGCACAGCAGAGCTGGGCTGGTGAAATCTTAATGTTGAGGCACCCCAACTGAGCAGAGCCAAGGTAACAATAAATAAATAAAGAGAAGGCATGAGAATTTCAATATTCCTTTCACTGCTTTAGAACCCGAACCAACAAAGGCAGGAATTGAGGAAGAAAATGGGATATGAAGTGCTTTGAAGTCATTCTACAGGTGCATGATGCAAGGGGTTTAATCTGGGGGGAGAACAAGACCCAGACAACAACCTCATACTTGGCTTATAAAGGTTTGACCAGGTTGGGATCAGAATAAATATAATTGTGACAACAATAAAGCTGCCTCTGGGCCATATCCTGTGGGTCTGTGGGGGTGGTGAGGAGTTGGAAGGACCAGGCAGAATTTTGCAAATTAAATTCTTCCCAATTCACTCCCTTTAAGGTCTTGCAACATCAAAGAGAAGTTTGAACAGTCCCACCCCGTGCTGTGCCCACAGCATCCCTCACCCCACTGCTGGGATTTGTCCCACACAGCCCTGATCCCTCCCTGAAGCTGCCAGGGCAGCCGTGATCCAAACAGAGCCTTCTGCAGGGCTGGCTCCTCCCAGCTGGGGCCCCACGGTCCCTCCTCAGTGACCCAGCCATGAGGTCTGAGCACTCAGTTGCTCCCCAGCATGGAGGGAAGCCCAACACAGGCACAATTCTGCTGAGAAATTCCTTGGTTTTATCCTTCCATAAATGATTTATTCAAATTTACCTGCAGCCCAATTACACAGCATTAAGGGAATAAAAAACCTTGATGTGTGCAAACAATTGCTTTACTAAATTAATTTGGTTGGTTGAATCGTTTAGGATTATTATTTTAATACTTTCTGATCTGATATCTGTTCTATTTTGCTTTACAAAAAAAAAAAAAGAACTGATAAGAATGAATCTCAAACCTGCAATAAGGAGAAGGTTCTGCAAAAAAAAGGGCACGAAGGGGGTTAGAAACACAAGTGTTTGAGCTGTGAAGCAGTGAGTGAGGAAATGAGGTGAGACACCACAGTGAAGGGGGTTTATTTCCCACATCCCTCCTCCCCAACTTCCGATTGATCCCGATCACTAAATATATCATTGCAATTAACGGCAGGCAGAGTAAAGTTCAGACAGATGCACTTGCCAGTCCTTTGGCAGAGCTGTGAGCCTGCAGAACGGCAGCATGAGCACCAACTCTGCCTCCTCATCAAGAGGAATTGCCTGGATATGAGATGGAGCACGCACGTGGCTCGGGCTGGTTAAGCAGTGACACTCAGAGAATGCGAATGAAGATGGGAGTTTTTAAAGGCCTTAGAAGAATTAGGTGCCCAAAACACACAGGCTGGCATTTAATTCCCCTGAAAACCCAGTATTTCAACTACCTTGCTGAAAAGATTTCCTTTGATAATCCAGAAAGCTGACATAATACCCGACAAAGATTTCTAATTTTTCTCTTTTTTTCTCTGGAACACTTGGGATTCAACATTATGATTCGGTTACAGGAGGAATTTGGTCTTATGCTTCTCCTTGCAAGGCCTCCAAGCCTTTTGGGAAGTTTCACAGGGGTTCATTATGGTAATAAATGAAGAAAAGCTCCAGCTTAACAGAATAGATACAACCTTCAAGCAGAGAAATCCCTTTTCTTCCTCACACCCACACATCCATCCACTCTCCATATTTTTAGCACAAAGTCAACCTAAATATTGAACTATTGCTTCACCTAAACATAAACATCCCATCTCACGAGCCAAGAGCATCACTGATGCCCTCCTAGAAACATCCCTGCAGACAAGGAGAGCTCAGCAACCTCCCTGCCCCATCCCTTCCACAACAGTTTGAGGGCAACCTGAGAAAAGGCACTCAAAAAGCCAATGAAGTTATTCCAAAGCATCTCTCACTTCCTAGTCCTAGAAAGAGCTGTGCAAATGGGATATCTCCCAGAAAGAGCTGTGCAAATGGGATATCTCCCAGAGCTTAGACTGCAAACCACTGCTGTCAGCATCCTGAGGCTGCTCAGCATCCATGGCTCCCGACGCTCCAGATTTTCCCAAAGCCCTTCTCCATCACTGGGACAAGTTATTTTCAGGGCCACATTATGCAAGGGATGGAAATAGGCTCTGATTACCATTTTGTGCCTATTTAACCCAAACAGGAAATATCAGAGTCCCCTCCAGGGAGTCTCTTACCTGTGTGGGGCTTGGCAGAGACACCTTGGTTGGAAGACACCAACTGTCCCCCGTCTGGACCCCTCCATGCAAGAAGGACAAATGGACAAAGAGAGATTTGGTACAGAGATTAAAAAAAGAAAAAAAAATTGAAAGGCACCAAGAATGCTGCAGGCTTCTGACCATGTGGGGAAGTTATTACTGTTAGAAGAAAGCCACCTGCATCAGAAGGGAGCAAAGCCAGCAACAGAGATCCATATCAGGCAACAGGAAGGAGGGTGAGACGTGATGAGAATTGGCATAAATAGGAGGCTGAGGCAGAAATCATAGAAGAATAAGGAAAGGAGAAAGAGTGTTGGGCTGCACAGCATCCCTGGGTCATCAGATCTGGCCCTCCTGCAAGCTCCTGCTAAAAGCAGGAAGGGTTTTATCCCCCTCTATTCCCACAGGAAGCTGGTCCATAGTCCGATTGCTCTCTAATTGTCAGAAACGATCTTCCAATTTCCAGGCTGAATTTATTCTGGGCCAGTTTACGTACATTTGTTCTTGTGCCAACACTATCCTCGGGCATAAATAGTTCTCCTTCAGTGCTGCTCTGCCCTCCTCATCTTCCGCCAGTGTATTTATAGGCAGCTATCTTCCTCAGCTTTTATTCTGCTAATTTAATTAAGCCAGGCTTTCCTCGTCTCCCCTCCGAGCACACGAGCTTCGTTCCTTTTATCGTGTTAGCAGCGCTTTCCCAGCCCTGCTCTCCAGGCTGGCTGCAGCATCCCTCGGAGGAAGGCACGAGGCACACAGTCGCCAGCAGTGATCTTCCCTGGAAAACAGATGCTTGGGAGCCGAGTGCCTAATTGCAAAGGAACAGAGCGGGCTCCTCTTTTATCCTGTCAGCTCTTCTGGATCAGTTAAGGATCATAAATAGTGCTGTGGAGCACGAGCAGGGCCCGCAGTGCTCTGCAATGTGTTCAGTTTACATTTGGGCTGAGTTGTCTCACGGTGATCCCGCACTCGTTCTTCTTTTTCCAATTATGCTACAGCACTTTGGGAAACCATACCATGTCCCTCAGATTAAATATTATCCTATTTGGTGGCAGACAGCAGCTCATATTGCAAAAGGAGAGAGCTGTGGCCAGCAGAGGGGATGATAATAGGAGCTCTCACTCCTGCTTTTCTTGGGAAAAGAGAACTCCACGGGATGTAAATGTTGCTGTTTCACTGAGCGTTTGGGGAACACATCTAATCCATGGACCTCCTAACAACTAAAGACCATGAAAAAGTGACAAAATGTGGCAGCTTGGGGCGATTCCTGCAGGGCCAGATGTTGGACTTTGCTGATCCTTGTGTGTCCCTTCTAACTCAGGGTATTCTACGATTCTTTTTTGTTTGAATATACATCAAACAATGCCAATAACATCAGCTCTTTCATGCCTCTGCTATTTTTCTAGCCAGAAGGTGACATTTCCTTCAATATGAATGAAAAGGGGACAGATTAATAAATACAACCTGAGGACTTGATGATCTTTGAGGTCTTTTCCAACCTTAATGGTTCTGTGGCTCAGAATCCCAAACTTCTCATGCTCCGTGTCAGTGTCCTCATGACATCAACCAGCAAAAGCTGTCCCAGGCACCACCAAAAGCAGAGGTGAAGGGGCACAACACCATTTCCATGGCCATTAACCCAGGAGAGGTGCCAGGGCTCCACGTGGCAGAGCAGAGGGACATGGGATTGCCCCCATGTGCCACTACATCTCTACAGAGCAAGGCACTGTTTCCACACTGTATCCCCAAAATGCTCACTGCAGGCCTGGAGAGTGTTTCCTGGGATGATTTTTGATCACCCAGCAAGCAAGACAGGCTCCCTCCAGCCAAAACTGAGGAGAAAAGGTGCAGCTGGAGACCAATTTGCTGTAGCACAGCTGCCAGAAATAGCGGAGAAAAATGGAAATATCCTCCAAGAATCCCCAGCTTTTCAATAAATACGGAAAGCTGTTGTTGAGATGTAAAATAGGCAGGTGTTACTCATAGAAAAGCAAATTGTGGTGGAGTGCAATAGAACCAGAGGAACAGTTATCCACAGCTTCTCACTCTCATTTCTTTGTGGAAACCACGGTGCTGGCTGGAAAACACGAAAGCCAAGGCCATTTCCAGCAGCGTTAGAAACACAACTAACACATTTGTCAGAATGACAAAACTAGCAAGGAAAGAGAAGGGGAAATATGTCCTTTTCAAGCACCTCCACAGGGGACTTGCAGGAATTGGGTGATAAAAATTAAGCAAATGGCCGGAATCCTCCGACACAACTCACTTCATTTGTGATTTTACACTTCTGGGTTGCGGGGGATTTTCTGAGCCAACAATTTCTGCTCAAAGAGAGAAGTGCCTACTGCAGAGGACTCAAGAAGTAACAGGCTCTCTCAGGTAGAAACAGGCAGATTGAGAGCCAGCCTCTCCCAGCTAAGGGGGGGGGTTTAAGATCATTAATAGCAAGAGAGCAACTACAAAGCACTCAGCACTGTCGAAATATTAACTTTTAATTGCAGTGTGGCAGTTCCCTGTAACCTGTGCCCTTCTCCTGCAAGGGGGTCACAGGGGACAGGGCTGGCCAGGCTTCTCCTGGCCATTCCTGAGGAAGGAGATGAATGGCCAGCCCCAGGGCAGCATGATTGATTTCCCTCGTTATCTGGAGCAGGAAAGTGGGATGGAAGGGTGGCAGCATCCCTGGGTGTGGGGTTTGTCTTGTTCCAGCTCAATGTGAGTGATTAGTGACAGCAGGCAGGAGGAGGTGTCACATTTTTGACAAGGGTTATGTGTTGACCACAGCTGGAGAGCCAGGTAGGATGAGCCCTTCCTTCCAGAACAAACTATTTTTAATTGTTGTTCCTCCTCCAGTGAGCTCTCCCCTTTCCACACATGAAGCACAGGTGGAATTTAGGCTCAAACAGCTGATGCTGCCCAGGTGTGATAGAGGAAAAGGACTTCTTAATGATGAAACCTCCAACCATCCTGAGTTAATGCTTGCATAGCCCAACCCAAATGAAAAAGTTCCCAGAAAAGTTTCTTTCTAACTCACAAAGCTCAGTTTAGTTCTTGAGATCGATCCTTATTTTTCATTTCCATATTGTTCCATCAGTCCCAACTTGATGCCCATAATGCTGAAATCAAATCGTACAGTGAGGTAGCAAAGGGGATGGGTAAAAAAAATCACTAAAAACTTCCACATTTCCCATGGAAAATTCTCCTGCAATCTCTGTTTTAAAGGCAGGTTAACAATGGTCTGGGGCTTGGTGGTTTAAGGTGGTTTAAGGTTTTTGGAACTCGAACAAAGGCACCAGCCATGACACTGTGACACCCACAGAGTGATGAATGTGTGAAGCAATCACTGCCACTGGCCATAACAGAAATGAAATATGAGAAATGGTAAATCAGGGTGGGAAGGAGGAGGAGAGAGCACCAGAGGGATACCAGTGGTACTGTAGTGGGGGAGCCTCTGGCTCAGTGGGCATTAATGGATGCAGAGAAGGAAAGACTGGCTGGATTTTTCATTGCTCCCTCCAAACCAGCTGCATCCCTCAATCCAAAGGAAAATAAATAAGATCTTACCTAAACACATCACTCCAACACCCTGAGCTGCTGCCAAGCCCTCTGCTGACATCCCAGGATCTGGGGGGGTGGGGGTGGGTGTTGGTTCTTAGTTAAAACTCCACACTGGCAATTTTTTGTCCTGGCTCAGCCCCTTGCTCCGAGGTGGGAAGAGGGCATCTGCCTGTGTGCATAACTGAGCACGTAAATAGGTCAGCACCAGCTCGTGGGGCTGCTGCAGACACAGATGCATTTTTCTTGCATCCTTAGGCAAGCTGGAAAATGTCACTTCCTTGCTCAGCGATCACCAAACATTATGCTGCCCTCAGTGCCCACCTGCTCTGCGTCCGCAGTTCTGGGAACAAGCTGGGAGAATAAGAACAGGTTTCTCTTTTTTCATGCATTTTGTTTGTTTTTGGTTTCTTTTGTTTTAAAGGCACATAGAGTGATTTAGAGCCCAAAACTGGGGCAAATGCCCCAACACCTTGTTCTCACCTGAGCCTCTGCAGCATCCTTCACCTCCCTTTTTATTTTAACTGTGTAAAGGAAACCCCTAAACCAACAAGTCTGCATTTGAAGCTGAAGCCCAAGCAAAGCCCATGGAGCAGACAAATGCCTCAGAGGGGTGAGGAGCTGTTGCATATCCCAAGGGCAAAGTCCTGAGCAAGGAGCTAGAGGGAGCTGCCTGTGTAGATCTGCATGCAGAAGGAGCTGCACACAGCACAGAGGGGCTGCTTTCCCTTAGCCTGGCTCCTCCATCCTTGGGGAGGAACATCTGGAACAGGAGTTAAGTTCACAGACAGATGTTTGCTGCTGAATCCTGTGCTATCTAAAACAAGAGTGTCTGGGGAGCGGGCTCACAGCAGTGTTTGAAACAAGAACAGCCATGGCAAATCCTTCCTGACCGGTGTGTGGAGGCGAGAGGAGGAAGATGAAATGGATGAGTCCAAAAGAAGGAAAGGACTAAGGACACTGAACAAAGCTGAAGCTCTCCAGGAAGGTAGAAGGCAGCTGAAGATGCTTCAAAAAGGACTGTGCTTTCTATCTCCTAGCAACAGATGCCAGCCAAAAAAAAAAACTTAAAAAAAGCAAGCAAAGGAGATGGTCAGAAGATAGCCTCGGTAGAGGGAATGGGGGTTTTGCCAAGTCTCACCCCCATGGACCCCCATCCCTCCCCTCTGATGGACACCACACCCGTGCCCTCTTCCCAGCCAGGCTATTTTTGCCCCCAGTGGCCGGGGTAAGAGGTTTGGGTGTTTTCAGCCCCACTCAGAGCACCTCTTGTTCTCTCTCCCCAGCTTAAGTTGGGGCAATAGGGCCACAATAGCTGTGCAAGGGTAACCAAACATCTCAGTAGCTAAAGGGGGGACCCCAAAATTACACATAGGATGATGCTTAGCTAAGACCAAGCTCTCTAGGGTCTTCTGCTGCTCAGTATTTCAGGCTCCATCTGCTTCCCTGCAAGTGTATCCATCTGCAAACAGGGCAATATTTACAGACCCCAAAGCATCTGGCACCAGGATGCTTTAACCCATTAGGAAATGGCTGCAGGACACTACACTCAGGGCTTTTAAAGACATTTGGAGGGGGAAAAAAAACCCTGTGTCTACAGGAAAATCCCTCCTGCCCATCCCTGTATCAATTACAGAAGAAGCATTAAAAGGTTTTAGTAATGATTTCTTGTCGATAACCTGGATCTTCATGTCCCAGTGTTCTGATTCAAACTCTCCTGGGAGCAAGACATCCCAGCAAAAAGGGACACACCACAGACACATCACAGCAAAGGCAGGGGAAAGATAATAGAAAGGAGATATTGGGCAGAGAAAAAAAGATCAGAGACAGCAATCTGTAGGAACAGAGACAGATCATGAGTTTAAAGGAAGGTGATTCTTCACTCTACGCCTATACAAATGATTTTCTTCCCTCTGCAGCTCCCTCCTCCCTCTCCCCGATGATTTGAAGGCTTTGGGAGCTGCAGTAAGTGTGACTGTTTTTCCGTGCGACTCAGCCAAAGATTTAAGTAGGCAGGAGGAAAACACTCTCCTTTTCCATCAGCGTTCAATAGAGAGAGAGGGGGAAAAAAGAAACAAATAAAAAAAGAGAAGAAAAATCAGGAAAGAGTCCAAAGCTGCGAATCGTTAAAAGAAAACACAACTAGGAACACAAAAACCAAAGAGATGGAGTGGAAAAATACATCCAGGCAATCCTTCCTCCCTACAACATTTCTCATGTGTGTAAGGTCTTAAAGCAGAGATTAATCTGCAAAGCTGCTGAGCCAGAGCTGGGCAAACTGGCCCAGGAGGAGCCCTCTCCTCCAGATCTTCTGATAACTCCCAGGAGAGAGCTATGGGAGGACGCTGGCCGTGGGTTTGCTCGGCCCTTGGCTGATAAAGATGGGGAGAGTCAGGCTGCTGCTGGTTCTGATAAGGCTGCTCTATGAATGCTGATTATGAGCCTGGCCCCAGCTTGCTAACCCAGATCTCTGGGTCCAAAACCCTTTTCCTGACCCCACAAAACCCTCCTGTGAGGCTGGGGCTGTTTGAGGTAGGCACATGTGTTATGGGGGTTTTGTGATGCATCCCACTTGCTGGCCTGGTTTCCTGAGGAAACAGGGAACACACGGTCACAACATCCATCTCTCCTTCCCTCCACTAATCAGTTCTGAACCTGTCAGTCCATTTTAACTCCATCCAAAAAAAAAAAAAAAGCCAGAAGAGATTCACAGTGATACCCACTGGGCACCACAAGGGTCATCTCGCGAGTGAAAGCAGGAAGGGGAAATATTTTATTGTTTCAGAGGAATTCCTACCAGGAGAAATCACACAGAAACTCCACACAGAGCCCAAGCACCAGCCAAAAGCTGGTTTTTGAGTCTTGCAGTTCATGGGATGGCTCATTTTCATAACATCAGGAAAATTCAGTGGGTTGGAACAGAAGAAGCTGTTATTGATACAATCAGAACTCACTCTCATGACGTTGCAGGAACACATTTTTTCTGTCCTTCCGATGCTCCAGTAGCACTCCCAGCTCACAGAAATAGGAATATTGCAGGATGAGGGCTTGGCTGCTTATTTCTTCTTCTTTCCAAGACCTTCATCTTTCTTTGCCACCAAACATTGCCTGGAGCCCGTCCAAAACTTTCCAGGAGCACAATGTCTTGAGTGTGCATGCCTTGCAGCTTTTCCATTCTTCTTGATGTTATAAAACTGTCTTGTAAAAGCAAAATTAAAGGCTTGAGTGCTGGCCACAAAGCCCTTCCCATGGCCATGTTTTCTGTTGTGTGCAACTCCAAGACAGAAGGAGGGGGGCAGAAGGGGGAGAGAGAGCTTTATGCATTAAACTTCTTTATAAATCTATTGAAGGTATTTCATCACTTCCCGACATTCCCCTATAAAACCCACTCAGCTACGTTTACAAATTATAAAATTAGCTTTATGTGCAGGGTCCAGGCTAATGGCACAGCTAAATCTAAGGAGCAGAAAGACTAGATGCTTCTCCCTTGCCCGTGGTGGGATTTATTTTGCAGCATCCCTTCCTAAAGTAGAAGAATTTCCCTCCCAAGCTAAAGCTTTCAAAGGTCAAGAGAGATTTGACCACTAAGTGGAAAGTTTTGGAGAAGCCACATCTGTGGGGAGCAAACAGAACTGGATGGCTCAGGGCAACATTTGTGCTCCACAAAGACAAAAGGTTTCTGGAAAAAGAGGGAATGCAGAACTGTAATTCCAGGCAAGATAGTTCAGGCATATGGGATGGATGGAGAAGGGTGCAATACTGAGAATATTCAGGGAAAGGGACAGTTTTCATGGATCTCCATGTTCCAGCAGCCTGGCTGCTGGGTTACGTGTACGTCGTACCCTGACACATTGTTCAGGGAAACCTTAGGGAGTACCAACCTTCCCAGTGGTCTCCCATTCCTTGGCTACAGCCCAGGGCACTGCCCAGCATAAGTCCCTGAAGAGTGCTAAAAAACCCATTACAGAGACAGGACCAGCATCAGCGTGAACTCGGCACAGCACAACTGCCAGCAAGGGAGGGGTGAGACACTTCAGCCTCTCCTGCCCAGCTCACATTCCCTCTCCAGCCCTCTCCAGACTCCCCAGGGTGCAGAAAGAAGCTTGATGTTGCTTACCTGGTCCACAGGGTGCTGCCAGCTTCCCCTGGGCAGCCCAGGCCTGCAAGGAGGGATCTTATGGCAGGGCAAGGTCACCTCCTGATGCTTTTGGCCACTTGCTAATCCCCAGAGTGCCAGGGATCAACATTGCAGGGCAGGAGGGAAAACATTTCACCAGTTCCTTCATGCTGGAGGAGGAAACAAAAGCTAATCAACCTCAAGCACAGGGGGCATGAAGGGAACAAGTGTCTTCAAGTTTTACTTCTCTGCTCCCTTTTAAAAAATAATTTCCCTCTGTAGAGTATTAATCACCACAAGTCAGCCTTAGGAAGAGTTATCCATGGAGCTACACAGGGACTGCAAGGACACTGTGTTAGAGCAAGATTATTTACTTTTATAACCTTTACAGAAACAAGAGATAAGTACATTAGAGCAACTTGCTCACACACAGCAGCAGCGACCGCCTGATTCATTCCTGCACCTTCCCATTTGAGATGCTGCTCTGGATGCCAAAGGGAGAGCCTCCCAAAGCAACATTGAACCATGCTGGGAAGGCTTTGGAAGTGGGTTTTGCCTTTCAGGGGCAGTGACATCAAGGGCTCAGGACCAGAAGCCACCCAGGGCAGCTCATGACACTGCGTGGTGGTACAAGGCTGGTGCAGCAGCACCCTCAGAGCCTCCCATTGCTCCTCTTGGGTTTTCCTCTCTAGCAGGCCACCAGCAGGAAGTCTTCCAAGCTCCCTCAGACACAAGTTTTCCAATGGGTCACATCATGGGGGGCCTGCAAAGAACTGAGTGTCCTCACCTAACATCCTGACCTGGAGCTCCAAAAGGGTGCTCATCCCTTGAGCCAACATCTCTGCACTGCTCTCTTCCTCTTCTCCCTGCCCTCTGATAAAGAGCTGAAGTTCTGCAGGTGGTATTTATTTCCCTGGCCCCTGGCATTGTGGCCAACCTAAATGTCCAGAAGTCAAGCACCCAGGGGCAAGCTATTGAATTTTGGGGAGGCACTGCAATTTTCCAGCAAATTCGCCTCCCCCCTCACCCAGTCTAGGATCGCTTTTAAAGAGAAAAATCAAAGGTGCAGGGGAAAAACACAAGACCTCCAGTCTCTGCTAGGATGAATCAAACCTCAAAGTGAAAGTGTTCTATACCCTTCATTTCTGTTTGCCCCTGAACTTGTGTCTTGCACCCTCTGGAGCCAGCTCCCATTTCTGCAGAGCTCTGTGGGTGACATCCTGATCTACAGACACAGAAAGGAGTCTTTGTTTACAAGATAAGAGCCACAAAATGCAAATAAAAAGCCCCAAATAGCTCAAGATCAAACAGGGTCCATATCTACCCTTTCAAAGGCATCCAGGCTGCAAAACACCACAAGCAATGGCTTTGTTTGGAACATTAAATATGATACCAAAAACATCTCCTGTGCGAAAACAACATGCATATGAGTTTGTTTATGCTGGAACTTTAATCTCTAAAATAACAGGTCTCCAGAGCTTGTTTTAGGCTGAAAAATTAATACCAAGTAGTGATTTAAGGTGTATTAGGTTGGCATGGCCAGGCTTTGATAGTAAGGGGCTACAGGAGTGCCTCCAGTGAAGCTGCCAGAAGCTTCTCCTGGGTCCAACAGAGCTGGTGCAGCCCCTGGAAGTCCCTGGTGGAGCAGGGATCCACCTGCAGCCTGAGGAGGAGCTTGCTCTGGAGCAAGGGGATGCCTGAAGGAGGCTGTGATCCCAAGGGATGCCTGTGCTGGAGCCCACTGCAGTGAAGAACTGCAGCCTGCAGGAAGGACTCACTTTGGAATATTCATGGAGGATGTGCCCCGTGGGAGGGACCCCGCCTGGAGCAGGGGACATATGAGGAGGAAGAAGTGGTAGAGACGATGTGTGATAAATTGAGCACAACCCCATTCCTCATCCCCTGCACTGCTGGGCAGGAGCAGGGAGAAAATCCAGGAGTGAAACTAAGTCTGACTAGAAGGGAGGGGTGGGGGGAAGTTGTTTCCAAGATTTGTGTTTCTTTCTCATTACCCTATTCCAGCTTGATTGGCAATAAATGAAATTCATTTCCCCAAGTTGAGACCTTTTTGCCCATGATAATAATTCCTGAGTGATCCTTCCCTGTCCTGATCTCGAGCCTTCCATTAAATTTTCTCTCCCCCATCCAGCCAAGGAGGAGAGTGAAGGAGCAGCTTTGTTGGGCACATGGCATCCAGCCAGGGTCATCCCACCACACAGGGTCTGAAGAGGCTGGGAATGATTCCCTAAAGCAGCAGGGAACTGTTGCAGAGTGTGCAGCCCTGATTTAATTAAAGCCTTAAACATACTCCAAGCCACATGATCCATCCACCCATCAATATGATGAAAAGACTGCAAGTTCCCTTAAACTCACCCAGCTACCTCATGAATCTCCTGGTTGGGAAAGTGAGGAAAAATGAAGTCCTCTCTCACTTCATTCTTCCCCAGAAGCCTGAGCCTCCTTGCTGCTCCTGGGACAGCAATGCTAACAGGAGCTATTGCTGTGCAGTGAGCAGTGTAGGGGCTACAAGCACAGCAAAATCCAGGTTGCTGGAACCCCATCCTGCAGCTCAGGCCACATGTCACTGCTCCTCCAGATGATCTTCCTCCAGCAGCATCCAGTTCTTCAATGTCCCTTGCCATTCCCAAAAGGATCCATGGCTCTGCCACACCACAGGAGTTATTTAAGGCACAGGAGGACAGCCTGGGGACTGCTCAGATGTCACTTTCCTTCCTGTTTCTCCTGGATTGCACCTGTGGTTTATCCTCCATTTTCAGAGCAGTGAAAATCCAAGTCCCACTTCCTGGGCACATCCCGTATCCCTGAGGAGGGACACGGCTCCCAGCACAGGGACCTAAGAGCAGAGGGATGGAGGCCTGAGATGGGAGGACTCCTCCTGCTGGACCTCACCCATGACTCTGCAGGTTCATCCCTGGCTCAGGGGAGATGGTCTGACCCACCTGGAAGGGGAGAAGCCAAAGGGATTTAAGTCCACGCTCATGGTTAGGCATGCAAGGAACGTTTTCCCACACCAGACCAAATGAACAAAGCAAATATTTGCCAGAACGAAAGTGTCAAACGCTTGGCAGCTCTCCCTCTGCTTTGTTTCTTTTGTTCATGAGAGCTTCAACCAGTTAATAATCCATGTGATCCATGGATTTACTTCCTTTTTTTCGGGGAGGTGGGATCATCCTGAGCCAGCTCAAGACAAACACACTTATTTCTTCCTAGACAAAATTTAAAGCAAGGAGAAAATTTGGGGGTGGAGGGGAAAGACTCAATGGGGAAGCTCCAAAGAGCATTTTTTAAAGGTAGCATTAGTTTCATTTTGGCTCCAAACATAACTTCAAAATGCAGAAGTCAAAGCATCTAATTTCAAAAAATACACCAAAAAGTGGTTTGATTTTTTTGAGATTGCTACGTTCTGTTGTCATTTTTTTATTGGGTTCAACACAAATAATTTCAGCTGACCTGAAATGCTATTTTTCCACAAATATATGCTTTAAATGAAAAAAAAAAAAGAAAGAAGGAAAGGAAGAAAATGTCATTCTTTAGCCTGTGTGTGTGCTACACCACTAATTTTTAGTTGTTGGCTTTCTATACTGAAAAAAAGGCTGAATAAATTATTCTTCTCACAGGTGCCTCAAAAGGGCTGACAGAAAGAGCAAGAAAATTAGATGGTGTATCCAAAAAAAAGAAAAATATAAAGTGTGGATAGATGGGAACCACTGGAAACATTTATAGAAACAGAGCACCGGCATCAACACTTGGACGTCATTAAAGCCCTCTTTGCATTTAGGTTTCCCACCTCGTGGCATTGCTTGTGTGCTCCCTGTGCTCCAAAAAATGCAAACTAAGGAGCCTGGTTTTATCTGGGAGAGTTTGGAGTGACCTCAAGAACGATCTCTCTTCACTTAGGGCTGGTGTTTGAGCTCCCTGCTCGCCGAGAGCAGCGTTGGTCCCCCGGGTAACCCGGCTCCGAGGCCTGGGGGACGGCTGCTCCATTCCCTCATTAAATAATTCTGACTCGTGAACACATCAGAAAACTTGCGTTGTGCCCTCTGACAGTTTTCCTCCAGAAAGGCAAAGTTGGTCGAAGAAATCCTTTTGTGCAAATCATTCATGCAGCATTAGTCATGTTTGTCCCTTCCTCGCCGAGACAGCTCCAGGAATTTGTGTTATTTTCATTGCCTTCCCCTGCACCCTCATCTATCCTGACCGAGTGAACTTGCAGCTTTATCTCCTCTCCCTGCAGCGTTGGATCAAGACAGAGCTGCTGCTTCTGGCCAAGAGGAATGGCCTTAAATGCAATTTTCATCCTTTTTTTTATTTAATAGACAACCTAAACGTCCCTGATACCCCAGCCCAGGCTGGCTTTTGGCCTTCAGAGGGGTCTGACCAATAAGGAATAACAGGCATAAGGACATGACTACAGTTTCAAATAT
>VZRX01006435.1:227555-263814 GCA_013398075.1 Notiomystis cincta
TATATTTATCTATCGATATTTATATCTATAGATATTTATATACATATACCTCCATTGCTTTTATTTCTTTAGCTCTGACTATTTCTCTTTCCCTCCTGATTTTTTAAATCAGCCAAACTACACAACCCCTTTATGCCCACATGCAACAAGATGATAAAAATGCTCCTAAAAGTAATCCTGAAGTCACTCAACCTTGCACATTTCTGGGCCCATGATCCCAAAGACCGTCTTGGGTCACATCTTGGGGTGATGTTTTTCCTTGCAAGAGAGAAACACCCTAAACATGTGATATTTCCCTGTCTCACTTCAAACCCCAGCACGTTTGTGGCAGATCTGTACATTTGTATCTGACTGCTCAGCAGGGAAAAGCTCTTTCTGAGCCATTGCCACCATATATTTTCTTCTGACATAAATATGAATTGAGGTTATGACCCAGTATGATCTTCCCAGGAAAAAGTGGAGATTACATCAATGTGACCCATTAAAGCAATCTTAAATACCCACTGATGGTTCATTATTGAAAGTTGCTTTCCTTCCTGATGTAGAATTATTTCAATATATTGGAGGGGAAAAAAGGTCTCCAGGAAGGCATCGCCTGTGCACGGCATTAATAAAAAGGGACAGCGCAAAGGATGGGCTTGACACGTTGGAAGAGGAGTTTCCATTTACACAACCCCACTGGATGAATCAAAATCCTCCTCCTGAAGGGCATGGAGGCCAAAAGGAAAGCTTTAATTAGGCTGTAGCCAAGTGAGGGTCAAGCTCTTCTCCCAGGAAAAAAGGGACAGGATGAGAGGAAATGGCTTCAAGGTGCACCGGGGAATGTTTAGGTCGGATATTAGGAAAAATTTCTCCACTGAAAGGGTGGTCAGATATTGGAATAGGCTGCCCAGGGAAGTGTTGGAATCACCATCCTTGGAAGTGTTTTAAAAATGTGTAGATGTGGTGTTTGGGGACACGGTTTAGTGGTGGCTTTGGCAGTGCAGGGTTAACGGTTGATCTTAGAAGTCTCTTCCAAACCAAAGGGTTCTGTGATTCTAAGAAAGAGCACATTGAGCTGCCAGGTGCAGAAAAGGGGGTGAGGGGCTCCCCAAATCATCACTGCTCACCCCCTTCTCATTCCCTGTGCAGAAAGTGGTGACAGAAGGCAGCTGTGAAGTTCTTCCACCCAGGGAACACAGGACTTCACAAAACCCCCTCTTCTTCTGTTTCACTCTTTGCCTCTGCAACCTGAATCTGAATTTATAAACACTTTGCCGTGAGACAAGTCTAGAGGACTGGTTGTTTTCTTTGCACCTATACTATTCAATTTAAAAAAACAATTGAAGAAGGAGGAGTTTGTGCTATGGAAGAAAAAAACCTCTCAAACCCAAGGGTGAGAGAATCATAAAATTATAGAATCACAGAGCCATTTTGTCTGAAAAAGGTCTCCAAGATCATTGACTCCAACCTTTGATCCCTCACCACCTTACATCCAGACCAGAGCACAGAGTGCCACATCCAGTTGTATCTCGAACAATTCTGGGCTGGTGACTCCACCACCTCCCTGGGCAGCCTTTTCCAATGCCTGACAACTCTTTCTGTGAAGAAATTCTTCCTGATGTCCAACCTGAAGCTGCCCTGGTGCAGCCTGAGGCTGTTTCCTCTTGTCCTGTCCAGAGAATACAAGTGCTTTCCAGCTTTTCCCCCTTGCAGACACTCAAACCTGCCCCACAGGGCCAGGAGCCTCCTGGGGGTACCTCTCTCCTGAATCCTTGAGAGGAGCTCAGGCAGTTTGTGAGCTGAAGCTGCAAGGAGAAATGTGGCACATCTTCCACTCATCCATAGTATTGACAAAACATAAAATATTACTGGCAGAGAATACAGAGTTCTCTTTAAAGAGATGGATTTGGGTACTTTAAGACACAGACCAGGTCAGGGGAAAAGCTTTCAGCATCAGGCAGAGGGTTTTCTGCCAGGGAGTGAAGATTGCTTTTCTCTCTCCTCGTACTCTGGGCTCCTGCTTGCAGTGCCTGGCCTCAGCTCCACAGGCTCCCAAAACATCTGGGTTTGAAGGGACTTTGGGATGTCTTCTCCTCCCACTGGCCCAAAGCAGGTGCTCNCTGGGCAGCCTTTTCCAATGCCTGACAACTCTTTCTGTGAAGAAATTCTTCCTGATGTCCAACCTGAAGCTGCCCTGGTGCAGCCTGAGGCTGTTTCCTCTTGTCCTGTCCAGAGAATACAAGTGCTTTCCAGCTTTTCCCCCTTGCAGACACTCAAACCTGCCCCACAGGGCCAGGAGCCTCCTGGGGGTACCTCTCTCCTGAATCCTTGAGAGGAGCTCAGGCAGTTTGTGAGCTGAAGCTGCAAGGAGAAATGTGGCACATCTTCCACTCATCCATAGTATTGACAAAACATAAAATATTACTGGCAGAGAATACAGAGTTCTCTTTAAAGAGATGGATTTGGGTACTTTAAGACACAGACCAGGTCAGGGGAAAAGCTTTCAGCATCAGGCAGAGGGTTTTCTGCCAGGGAGTGAAGATTGCTTTTCTCTCTCCTCGTACTCTGGGCTCCTGCTTGCAGTGCCTGGCCTCAGCTCCACAGGCTCCCAAAACATCTGGGTTTGAAGGGACTTTGGGATGTCTTCTCCTCCCACTGGCCCAAAGCAGGTGCTCCTCACAGCCCTGAAAAAGCCACTCCCTGCTGTCACGCTCCTCATCCCCACCCTCACCCACCGTGGAACTGGGGACGCCTGCCCAGGGCAGAGTGTAGGGAGGAAACCCCAAATTGATGCCTACCTTTTCATCCCCCAAAAAGTTTCCAGTGGCATCCGCTTCTTTACTTGCTCCAACTCTCCTCCAATTTTCTGTCTTCTTTGTGCACCTAATTAATGAGTCAATTCATTAATATTTTTGCAGCAGAATTCTCTTCCCATCTATAAAGCAGCCGTGCCAAATTTTTGCCTTAATTTTAAACAATACCTTTTGTTTAAAGATTTCTGTAGAGAAAACAGCAAAGACTTCTGTCTCTTCACAAGACAATTATTCAGAATGTTATCAGCAAATCTTCATCTCCGAGGGGGATTTCTCCCAACACAGTCCACCCACCTATAGATGCACTCAGGACTACAATCAATACATGCTAATTAAGCCATAGCCCACTCCAATTAAAATTGTATAATCTGAAGGACAGACGTTTTTGTCAGTAAATTAATTTAAGCATTCATTAACTTTACTTTTTAAATTATATATCACTTTAATGATAAATAATTCCTCTCATTACAGAGGAAACATATGGAAGGGAAAGATAAGATGGGAGAGACTTGGACCCAGGGAGGAATATGTTCTTGGGCGCTTCCTTCTCCTTCGGCACATCAGCAACCCCATTTATGTCAGCAAACTGGGCTCTTTTGAAAATTTGGCTGGCAAGTGCAGTGCTGAAATAAGAACAGAGATTCTTTGAGTATCTCACCTCCTTCTTTGCTGGGAACATGAAAGCTCGGCTGTGAAATCTCAGGGTTTTAGAATAGCTGAAACTCTGTACAGGCTACCAAAATAAACACTTTTCGACGGAAATCAAAATATTACCATGTTAACAGGTTTTTTAATTTATGTAGAAAAGGACAGGTTGTTTTACAGCTTAACCCTTCCTGCACATATCCCAGGCAAAGAGAGGTGATTTATAAGGTGAAGTTTGTGCAGTGTCCTGTGCTCCAAGTTTAACCTTCCCTGACTTGCTGTGGCAGCTAATTAAATACGGAGCGGGCCAGCAATATTTAGGGCCTTCTTTCCCCAGCAGGTGCTGTGTGGCACACAATCTGGGCTGCTCCAAAGAAGGGTTTTAACCCTCAACACCTCCCCAGGGACTGTCCTGGAGCTCACCTATCAGTGCCCATCACAGCCTCACCATGAATTTTCCCTGCTCGGCCGCAGCACAAAACTAAGTGAACATCCCAGAGTCTTTTCCTGCAGAACTCAGGAGTGTCTGATCTTCCCAAGTGCTCTGAGATCACAAGCTCTTCACCCAGCCAAGCACATCCTCGCAGCGCTTCCCGGAGCCGGGGTGCTGTATAAATAGCAGTGCTGCGTTCCGAGCCTCCTCCGCACAGACCCTGCCTGGGACCTGCCAGATGACAGAAATCAAAATAGATTAACAGAATAAATTATTCACCCCAGAGGGCCTTTGCTCCTCAAGCGTTGTGCTGGACTGGTAAGGACTGATTAGCTTCAGAGCTGATGGTGGCAACCAAACAGCAAAACAAAATTATTCAGGGGATATACTGACAAAAACAAAGGAGCAAGAAAAGCACCAGGTCCTCTCCTCTTGGGAGCTTTAGACCTGCAGTGCAATTACGGACTCTTCTAACCATATTTCTTCCTTTGCTTATTCCTCTTCTCAGCCTAATTTTGCAGTAATCACCACAAACCGTACCTGCTGGCTTCTTAGGACACCTAAGGACACCACATCTGCTACAAACTTCTGGAGACAGGGAGAGAGGGTCCCACTGCACGAGCACTGTTCATAGACACCTCTCTCCTGCCTTTAATCCAAGAGCCACAATAGGAGAGAGTCAGTGGCCCAGCCAGGACTTCCAGAGATAGCCCAGGACTCCTAACAGCCAAACAGGTAACAGCTACTGGTACCCACATTAAGCAGAGTGGAACATCTCAGCCTTCTCAGAGCCAAAATTCACTTTTTCCAGCTCCTCTGCCTCTTGACATCTCCTGTCTCACACTGTGTCACCCTGTCACCCCCTCCATCCCACAATGCCAAAATTAACTGTATTCCCTTCTCAAGATCCACACTCTTCCCTCCCCCATGGAGAACCATCCCTAGCAGGGTGGCTTTGCTGAAGGCAAAGGGATTCCTCCTGCAAGGAGAAGCCCTGCTGCCTCAATTTCCTTGTGTCAGTATCGAAGCAAGCAGGGCATAACCCAGTGCTTTGAGCAGGCTGAGAGCTGGACCTGCAGCTTGGAAAACTCCTTTAGGACGAACATGCAGGACCTATGCAATGCAGAAGGTTCCATCAAAAGGGAAATGGGGCAGTGAAAGAGAAACTATGCAAAATCTTACTTTTTTAGTAATCTGTTTACTTAACTACTGCAGAGATTTAAAAAAAAAAAAAAAAGCTTTCTCCCCATTTATCCATTAGCTCCTCTTCCATCCAGCTGCGCTGCTGAATTCCCATATTTGTGACATCAGTGCATGTTGCTATAGAGATAATTAATTAATGCAACATAATCAAGTCAGCAATTTTACTACTTTACAGCTTAACGCAGGACTGAAAGTAGAGTGGGGAGAACACCAAAGCTTAGTTCTGAAAAGCAGGGCTTTTAATGGTCCTTTAAGCACTGAGAGTTGGGTCTGAAAGTCATTTCCACAGTACATGAAATGTGCCACATTTGACATAATCACTGTCATTAGCAGCCCAGAGAAAAAGTAGAAAAACAGCAATAAAGAGGAATGAAAGTTCTGACAAAAAATTACAGGTGGAAAGCAGAGTTCTCCAAGCACCCAGCAAAACTCTTCATCTCCACCTGGCAAAAATGCCAGGCTCAACAGGCATCTGGCCAAAGAGGCTGCAAGCTGTGATGTCCTAGTGCCTAATCCCAAACACACCAGGCTTTTTTCCAAGAGCCACCCCAAAAATTATCTTTCCTGAGGTGCCTGCCTTGTCTGGAAGAGCAGCTCCTTGTGGGACCTCCTGAGCAAGCTGGAGATGAGAAAGGGATTGAGACGACCTCTTTGCATCACCAGGGCTTGATGTCATGCTCATCCAGGAGCTGGTGGCTTTCCCAGCTGCCCATCAGAGCCAGGTTTTCCTGCCTGTCACAGGTGGGCCACACGAGGAGGCAGGAGGTGAGACCAGGCACTTTCACCTCTCTCAGCCATAGCTGCCTCCTGACAGGCAGGTTGACATTTACAGCTGACAAGGACATCAGTGACTTGTCAGCGTGTCCAAACAAGACCTCTTTGATGGGAGCTATAACTCCACCCAGAAGCTTGCCTTCCTACCAAAATCTAGGCCAAAAAAAAGGGATGCTGTGTAATATCCAAGTAGGTGCCACACTTGCTGCTTGTAACTCCAACCCTTTTGTTAATTTAGAAGATTAAAATCAGTCCCCTTTTTCAGAGGAAGCCTTATTTTTTTGTCCTGGACTAATTAGAATCTTTTTATACACTTTTCAGTTCAGGGTCTCAGCCTTCTGAGGTTAGAAAGAAGAAAGCAGCACAGATAAAATTAGGTCACCTCACCCTCAGGACGCTCCCATTCCTCAGCAAAAGTCGCTCCACACACAGCGGAGCAAAGGAGGAAAAGCTTTAAGAGAGACACATGCAGAATAACTGAGCCAAGGGCTGTGTTTTGGGGACAAGGGTGGCATCATAAAGGGCCATGTTTGCCTTCCATGAAGGTTTCCAGATTGTGGTATTTCCATGGCATGTTTCACTGCCAAGTCGTAACAGAAGACACCTACACTTCTCAGAGAACTGCCCAGTGAAGAAACAACCAAGCAAATTATTACTTCAAAATTTTAGAAGATAATTTAGTAGGAAAATCAGAAGACCAGAATACTGCTGCCCAATTTATAAGCTGTCTCCACAATACACAAAGTAGAGGGACTTTTCACAAGGGCATGGAATGATTGAACAAGGGGGAAATGGCCTTAACCTGAAGGAGGGAAGATTTAGATAGGATATTGGGAAAAAAATTCTTCCCTCTGAGGGTGATGAGGCCCTGGCACAGGTTGCCCAGAGAAGTCGTGGCTGCCCCTGGATCCCTGCAAGTGTCCAAGGCCAGGTTGGACGGGGCTTGGAGCAACCTGGGATAGTGGAAGGTGTCCCTGCCCATAGCAGGGGGTGGGAATGGCTGCACTTTAATGTCTTTTCCAACCCAAACCATTCCCTATTTCCACACACTGTTTCAATTAAAGCATGGGAAAGTGCACAGTTCTTATGCTGCATTCATGTACAAGACAGTTGAAGAAAATTAGGACAAAAACCCAAAAACCCACCAAGTATGATCTGTTCGGAGACTTGAGCATCAGCTCCTGATTCTCTCCAGGCTCAGCTACTTTCAATAGGATAAATTGCATGGAGTCACTAAAATCCAGAGCTTATTGCACACCATCTGCAGGCAGAGAGAGTCCTCTATTCCCAAGCCAGAGCTGTTTTCCTGGCAGGCTGCTGCTGTGACCTGTTGTGAGACTCCTCTGTGCCTGCCTGCAGCAGAGTCCCGCAGGAGACAGATCCACCTGAAGGGGTCAGTTCAGCTGCTGGAGGAGAGTGGCAGAAACCTGTAGGACAATTTTCCTGCCGCGGTTTGGACAGCAATATCCAAGCCACCAGAATATCTGCTTGATCCATGCAAAACCCAGAGGAAAAACACACTCTTGCAGCCACCAGCTGCTGCTGCTGCAAAGGTTTATAACTGGAATAAAGAGAGAACACATCCTCCCTAAAGCCAGACGACAGCCCAACCCAGAGAGAGGCAAGAAATCATCTCTGGTGAGAGCAACAATGAGCAATTTAGCTTGATTATATCCTTGCACATCTTCCTATTTATAATGGTTTGCATTATTTTGAATGCAAACTGGTGGGTATTTTTTTTTCCCTGTGCATCAGCTCTCGTGACCAAAAGTTGTCATTAGCTCCTGATTAAAAGAGATTTTAAATAAGGAGTGGAAACAAGCCCAAAATGTGCTTGCTGTTGCATCCCCATCCTGTTGTATCAGACTGACTGCTGTAAATGTCAGTTTTATTTATTGTTTGCAGTCCACTAAGCTTTTTTTCTTGCAGGAGACGTAAAATTGGGAATACTGGATCAGGTGGGAGAAAAGAGCAACAGAGAAGAGGTAAACAAATAAACAACCAAGGGGCCCATGTGCCCAGGAGGCTCCTGGTAGGTCATACTTGCAACATACATGCAAGTTTGTCCACAGATGCAGCAAACAAATTAAATGAGCTTCACTAGCGAGAGCCTGACCTTTTCCATCTTCCCTCCAGCAGAAATCAGGCTCCGACAGGGACCAAAAAGAGGGTTAGAAATAGCAAAGATAATGAAGTCAGGCATCAGAAGCACAGGAGGCTGAAGGGAAAAGACAGGCAGGTGAAAGGACAACCCAGGAACACCTGAAATATTGCAAGTCATCCTCTATCGCCAAAATACCATGAGACAACCTATCCCACTAAAATGCTGGCAGTGGAGGATGAGGCCAGGTGAGGCCAGGTGAGTCCAGGAGCTCCATTTCCATGCTGAAAGGAGGAGCTGGCTCTGCTTCAGACATGGACATGCTCCTTTTGCCAGACGTTTTGCAGCGCGATTTTCAGCGGAACAGAACTCCCCTCCAGCAAGGTGGAGGCAGACACCAAACGAGATTAGTTTGAATTTTCCAGGCTCAATGGCACCCAGACCACAGGAAATGTCACTGGCTGTCCTGAGTGGCAGGTTCCTAACCTGGTGACGGCCGAGCCACAGCCTTCAGGGGCTGTCTGTACTCACAGCCACCGATTCCTCTGGTGAGTGGAAAGCCCAGCACCGAGCTGGGCAACCCCATCGGCACAGGGCACGGCCTGGGTTACATTTTGGTTATTTATGGGCTTTATATTTGTCTTAAATGCTGTGTCCAGCTCTGGGACTCTGGGACACAAGAAAGATATTGAGGGGTCAGAGCGTGTCCAGGGAAGGGAACAGAGCTGGGGAAGGGGCTGGAGTCCCAGGAGAGGCTGAGGGAGCTGGGAAAGGGGCTCAGCCTGGAGCAAAGGAGGCTCAGGGGGGACCTTGTGGCTCTGCACAAGTCCCTGACAGGAGGGGGCAGCCAGGGGGGTCAGGCTCTGCTCCCAGGGAACAGGGAGAGGAGGAGAGACAACAGCCTCAAGCTGTGCCAGAGAAGGTTCAAGTTGGATATCAGTAAGAATTTCCTCGTGGAAAGAGGTGTTAAGCTTTGGAATGGACTGCCCAGGGAGGTGGTGGAGTCCTCATCCCTGAAAGTGTCCAGGGAATGACTGGACGTGGCACTCAGTGCTCTTGTAGACAAGGTGGGGATCAGGCACATGTTGGACTCAGTGATCTTGGAGGGCTTTTCCAACCTCAGTGATTCTGGGATTCAGCCTCTGCTTAATTAGCCAGGCTGAGCTCCACTGGGAGAAGACAGAGCAGGATGTGAGCATGACTTCAGTGCACAGATGCACCAGTCTGGTGAGTTCAGTCTCCAGAAGGTACTGGTTTTATAGACACATCTTTTAGTCAAGATGATGGGAAAGGAGATAGATAGGAGGGGACCCTCAGCCCCACCCTGCATCTTCCTGACAGTACTTACAGCACTCTGCCTTCATCATGCAGGCTCAGTGCTTGCTGGTGAGCAAATCCACTGCTCAGAGAGCTCAAACCTCCTCTCTCAAACCCTCAGCCAAATCCACACTAATGCACTGCTCCCAATCACACAGGTACTCAGCCCTCCTCCAAGCCCTGAGAGCAGGAAAAGCTAACTCCAATAAATGCAAAGCGATTCCATTCGATTCTACCTCTTAAATGCAACACTTAATTAACTCTACTGGGGCTTCTTTCACTCTCACTACGTGTGTTTCCATGCCACCGAGGTTAGGAAAACACCTCCTCCCTTTGCACAGAGGGGCCCTCCCTGCTCTGTGCTGGCATCACACGAACCACAGACTGGGCCCTTGGGCACACAGAGCCCCAAACTGTGATAGCTTCTCCTTCAGAAAGCTGGGAGCAGATGGTGGGGTTTTACTGCTCTGGCTGACCCTCAGTTGGACTCCAACCCAGTAACCTCACGAGGCTCTAGTGCTCGAGTGGAGCAGCAGAAACCAAGCTGTCACCCTGCTAGATCCAACATTTAGAGTCAGCAATGCTGAACTCTCCAGAAGAAAAGAAAAAGAAAGAACAGCAGAGATGGGGAATGGAGGGAACAACCCAAACCAGATGTTTTAAGCAGCTGGCATCGCTGTTTCTCCCAAGATGCTGATGAACGCAAACTCTGCGGCTTGACAGACCCCCATCAGCCGCCCTCTTCCTGCGAACAGAGAATTCAAATCAGCCCTGCTGGATTTAATCATCTTTTCCCCTTAAATAATAAACTGGGGGCAGGACAGGAAAAGGATTTATTCATGTCACTAACTGTCAAAAAATGTTTACTGTGCTAAAATAACCCGCAGTAAGAAAAAAAGGGAATAAGAAAGAGAAAACATCCAGAGGAGAGGGAAGTGTGAGAACATCAGCTCTGCACGAGGGACTTGGACATGCACAGGTCGACACCGAGAGGGGACAGACATGAGCTCTTCCAGCAGGTGTTAACAGGGAAAGTAGAGCAGGAAGGAAAGTGGAAGCACACTGGCTGGCTCGGTGTTCAAGCTGAGCTCTGATTTTTGGGCAGAGCAGAGAACACACATCTTTTTTAAGCAGTTTGTGGGATTTTCACCAAACCCCAGCACAAACTCAACAGGTTGCACAGCAGCTCCCCCAAGCTCTGGCCTGATAGCCTGCCATGACAGCAGACTACCTTCTCAAAAACTCTTCAGAGAGAGGAAAAAAAGATATCAGAAGTAGGGCTGCAAGATGCTCCTCCTGCCAGAGAAAGGTCAGAGGATGCCAGAGGCCTGAGAAATAACAGCAAAAATTAGATGTACCAGGAAAAACCAAGACTTTGAAGCATTACTGAAACAGCCTCCAGCTCTGTCACACTAGGCATGAACCCTTTACAACAGGGCACACGAACAGCCCAGAACACAAAAGGTTTGAGCAAGCTGGCAAAAGTCCATCAAGGACTATTAAACATGAAGTTACAGATTAACTTTCTGCTCAGGAAGCCCTGAAGCTGCAAAGTGCCCCAGACTGGGAGGGAGCAAGGCACGGGAGCAGATTCTTTCTCAGGATCCTGCCCCTCACTGGAGCCCCACCAGGGAACTCAGCTCAGCCAGTGGGTGCTGCAGATAAAGGGGCTGAGGGCCACATTCCACCAGTGCAGGAGCTGTGAGGCTGCTGGCATAGTCCCAAGAAGAGCAGCCCATGAAGGGCGACCCGTGGAGAGCTGTACCCACCCACACCATGCCCAAAGAAGGTGTGGATACCACATCCCTGGAAGTGTTCAAGGACAAGCTGGATGGGGCTTGGAACAACCTGGTCTAGTGGGAGGTGTCCGTGGGCATTGTGGAACGAGAGGAGCTTTAAAGGTCCCTTCCAACCCAAACCATTCTGGGATTCCATGACATCTAGGACTCCTTCATCACCTCCAGCAGGTAAATGAGGGCAGGCACAGAGCAGATCCCATAGGGAACATCCTATCATACAACATATCCATTATAACTGTGCTTTTTCCAGACAGCCTTTCCAGAGTGGACATACCACAGTCTTCCAACAGCTTGCAGTGAAAACATCCCAAGCTGCCCTGCAATTCTTTTCCGTTGTCTCATGCACACCCAGCCTGTCTCATTTCTCCCATCCTGTTTTTTATGCTGGTGCTCACAGCAGGAACCCTGTACAGATCAATTTGTTGGTGTTTGGAGCACACTCCCAACCTTTTAGAGCTCTTCTGTGCTGTAGCAGCTATTCCTCATCCTGGGAGACACTCTGCTGGTGGGATTGAACAGCACAGTGGAGGTGCAGTGGGAGCCAGGCCAGGGGCTCACATTCCCACCTTGAGGCTTAAAGGAAACAGCCACTTGCAGAAAATAGTCAACAGGAAAATTAGGCATCAACAGCATGGAATTTCTTATTCTCACATCCCCTCGGGCTGCCCAGCATCTGGGAATGCCCAGAGGCCTTTCTAGATAAATCAGTGCAAAAGACAACCTTATTACATATTTGATAATATCAAATAGCTGAACCCAGGAACAAATGGTTTTCCCCTCTAAGCCTGTGCCTTTCATCACAAGTTCTTAAGGGACAAGCAATGGAATGAGATTCCCTCCTATCAGAATTCAATCAGGACAACTGTTCAAGAAAATGAACTCAACTGCTGCACAATGTCCTTGGACATTGCAGTCTGCTGATCCAGAGGTGGCCAAACACGGGCACGTGGAGAGCAAGGTGAGAACCAAGAACCACGGGGAAGCAGATCCAACTGTCAATTCATAGCTTATTCCATCAGCAGGATGTCATTCCAGCTCCACCTGCAGGAATTTCTGTCGATGAGAAAGTCTTGAAGGTTAGATGGGAAAGGCGTTGCTCTGGGAAGAGAGGGAGGCTGAAGTTGGTGGGGAGGAACAGGCTTGCAGGTGAGAAAAGCAGGGAAGGTGGTGAGCTTGGAGGTTGTATAAAAATACCATTAAATAGCTTGGAAAGTCAAGAGGGTTGGGCTTCTTGACATAATCCCACAGGCAAATGCTGAATGCACTCTTCCCAATGCACACCTCCATGAATTCCCTGCTCCAGTCCATACTCTCCTTGTGTTCCATCTCTCCACACAGCAAAGTTTCCAGGAGCAACATTTGGTGAAGATGGATTTTACAGGAATATCAGAGAACAATTGCAAAATGAAATACGAATTGACAGAAGGGGACACGCATGATACAAATTGCGTTAAAACAAAAAATTACTCTTGTAGATTGGGGAATCACAATTGGTATGTCCTTGCAAAATTTTTCCCTCCTTTAATTAGAGGTTTCGAGAGAGTGGGGTGTCAGCTAAGTCTCTGTGATGCTTCAAGTAACCTGACATGGTTTGGGCATCAAGCTCAGGCTAAAAGGAGTAGAAATCCAGCTGGTTTCCTAAGTAACCCTTCCTATGGAATCATTAGGATTGGAAAGAGCTCCTAGACCAAGCCCAACCCCTGAAAAAGGGGAACACCATTAAGAGGTACAAAAAAGGCTTTCAGTACTTTCACACCTACAGAAAAATCCCTCAAATTTATCAGATTCTGGGAGAAAACACATCCCAAACCTTCAAATCTACACACTTTTAAAAAAAATTAGGTATTTCAGTGTTATCTATACAGCACCAACCACAGGCAGAAAATGCATGAGCACCTTATGGCTCACTGGAGAAATCTCTGCAGATAAAAAAGGTATGAGAGACAGGAGAGTTCCCAGCATGGATGGCCAGTCCCAGAGCAAGTGCAAGGCATGGAGAGAGCCTCGTGCAGAGAACAAGGAAAACTGTGACCTTGAGATGAGAACACATCTGTAACAGGTCTATAAAGATGTCAATCTCCTATTCATATAAAATACCTGTGCAGATAGCCAGGAAGCCATGCATAAAAATCCTGCACCAAGCTTCCAAGAAAACCCCTCATCCGACTTCTCTGCTCCCATCTCAGTATCAATCCATGGCAAAGCTGTACTAAAAATGCCTCTTTTCCTCCCCACAGTTGAGAATACAAGGCCTAAACGCTGGGCATTGTAGGTGAATTATCAGCATTTGCTGTGCTGGGCTTTACCTTTGCAGACAGCAATCATGGGGGGAAAAAAAATAAAGAAAGAAAAGAAGAAAAATCCTGTACAACTTATTCAAAGGCTGGAAATGCCTCACAGTCCAGGTTGTTACAGGGTGATTTTCTTGTATTTCTCTTCAAACACAAAAGCAGCACAATATGGACTAGAGATTTAAAGTGGCAGCTGGACTGACCAAGAAAAATATTTGGTGGGGTAGAAACACACTCAGCAAAACCAACAGCATCCTAAACTGGATTGGTTTTCCCAGCTTTGAAAACCAAATTGAGGCTGGTAGGGGACTCCAGAGATTACCAGTGATTCAGAGTTCCAAACGAGCCTTTTTCCCCAGACTGGCTTTGCAGGGGTTTTGCAGAGAAGGAGATAGTAGCAATAACATATATAGCATTAACAAACTCTGAACACCAGCAGATTGATATTATCCCACTTAAATAATGAAGTGCCCTCTACCAAGTCAGAATTAATGCAGTCTCAGCACAAAAGGCCAAGCAGGCTCTAGACAGAACAGCACTCGTGGAAAATAAGATGGCTTAAATTTCCCCCATGAACCTGTGCCAAACCATTCCTGTTAGACAAGACACCTCCAAACACCATTGAAAAGCCAACAGGGAGCATCAGCATGGACACAAGAACAGATTCCAGCAGTTTGTGTTTCATACCTTCCCAGCTTAGAGCTCTGAGCAATCTGGTCTACTGAAAGGTGTCCCTGCCCATGGCAGGGGGCAGGAACGAGATGAGCTTTAAAGTCCCTCCCAATACAAACCATTCCAGGAGTCCCTGATTTCCCAGTGTTTTTCCCCAGGAGGGATGTCTCCCATTGCAGCAGTGCTGTGCTGGAATCACTGTCACTCTGCTTTGGAAAACAACAACATTAATGATGTTTTGAGGAAGCATCAGCTCAGGTCTCTCAATGCCTTTTATAACAGACCCACCTTCAATTGCTGCACTGAGCCACACCCTTTAGTGTTTCAGGAGCATTGGCAGGTCACAGATACTACCAAATTAAAAAAAAAAATTTAAAAGCCTTTTGCAAGGACAGAAACAGTTCTGGGAGAGCCACCTGGGGAAAGAAATTCAACCAAACATCCAAAGAACTCCCTGTTCCCTGCTCTGGTCCAGCACAGCTCCACCAAGAGCTTGGTTCCCCTGTGGCTGGGTTGGGGAAAGGTGGGGATGTCTGCCAGAACAGACTCCTGTCACCCTCCCGGGGCCACCCCTCCCAAATAAGCACACTCCATCATGAAGGATCAATTCAAACTAGCGGGTGCAGAGGAAAAGGTGCAATTCCACCCAGTCTTCAACTTTTCCATCCCAGTTTTCCTGGGGTTTTTTTGGGGATCAGTAACTTTTGCCTGTGAGCAACGATAAAACTACTGATTAAACTTTAAAAGGGGACTGTCTTTGAACCAGAGGAGAGGCACAGCAGGGAAAGAATGCATTATTTAAAGGAGGGTTTGTGTTTTCTACCCCAGTAGCCATCACGAGATTTACCAGGCAAAGCACGGTACTACTACAGAGTCAAAATCCGAGTGCCCGGAGATGAACATTCCATGGTAATGCATGCCTGAATAATCCCTTTATTACACCTCCTGATTGTAACTTTAACAAGGAACAAGTTTTACAGCTAATATTTTGGAGAACTGCAACGGGGTTTTTTACGGCATGCCAAGAATTCACGGGAGAACGAGTCTCACCTAAGTTTACTTCTTCCATCAGGGGACTAAATAGATTTTTCACATAAAATTACCTATCACGTGCTGCCTATGAAAAGATGCGGCTGTAAACATCCTGGTTTTAACCTCGGGGCTGGAAGCGAGCATCACAAGGAGCAAAAAATTCCTACAGGAAATGTGTGGCAATACCACCCTGCCGTGGTATCCCCAACAGCTCCAGCCCCCTGCCAGCTGCTGGAGCAGGGCTGTGCTGTGGCTCTGTGTATGTCTGCCTATCATTTAAAGTCAACATTTCTCACTTCCCCCCCCCCCTTTTAAATCAAAGAAGAATTAACCTTTGAGGGAGGAAAAAAGATAAATAAAAAAACCGCATGGCCCATCTCCTGAAGTGTTGACACAATAGTTTTCATTTGCAAGCAAATGAAGTTGAACTTGAACGTCAAATATTCATTTATCAGCATCAACCCAGCTGCCCCTCCCCTCTTTGTCCTCACTCACTCAGGCATTTTTCTTGTTTGCCTTCCAGTGGGCTCATAAGTGCGAGTGTAGAGTCATTTTGGTCCCCCACATTACCCCCTGAACTCCTCTGATCCACCATTTGTCCCCATGACAGGATCTCCTGTTCTGGGCAGCATTTTTAAAAAATATAAATAAAGTCGGACTTTCAAAAAGGCTGCCATCCAGGGAAATCCATTCTCATCAATGGCAAGCCTCCCAGAATCTGTTCTTCATTCCTTTTTCATTTGGAAATGTCAATGCGTGTTGTCAGAGTGCAATTGTTTTCCTTAATCATCCGCAGCCGTGAAGTAGAAAGTACTCATCTTTGCGGTGGGGAAAAGTCACTCGCTTTATTCATCCCTCACTCCACTTCAAGAGGATGCTTTCCAGGCTAGCTTGGCCCTCGGGAATCAAGGCTTATACACTCATCTTCTGTACGAGCGATAAAGATCCCTCCACCGGGAAATTCAGGTTTCTTTTGCTGCAGTTGCCGCTGAACGAAGGCGCAGACACAAGGACACATCCTAGAAGGTGCCAGAGAAACCTTAAGAAAAAGCTGTCGAGAAACCTGGGCATCCTCTCTCTTTGAACGTGGCAACTGGAAAAAGAAGTGGGGCTTTGTTGTCATCTCGATTTTCTTCAAAGCCAGAAAGGCGAACTGTGGAACGCCGTTGCTTTATGGCTCTCCAGAGCTGTTCCTCAGTGCAACAAGCTACTTACAATCTTTTCAGTTCAGTAATTGTTGGGTTGGGTTTTTTTCCCCAGCAATCACAAAGAAAAGCTGCTGAAAGGTGCAGGCAATAGACTTCTTAAAGAGCTGTTGACAACTCCCAGGAAACTTTTACATTTCCAATGCGTTCTGCCCACATTTCCCATATTTTCTGTGGTTCTTAAGTTCCTCATTTTAGCACACAAAGCTATTTGCATGAAAATAGCATCTTGAGAGTTTCTTACAGAAGACTTACAATACCTTGCCTTAAAAAAAAATACACCACATAATTGTGGAATTATGTATTGAACATCTCAGGTAGCCAGGGTAAGAGGAGAATGAAGCACAAAACTGATTGCAAATATTTTTCTTTCATTTTAGATCCCATCAAGTTCTCCATCTCCAGCTGCCACTCACAATGCTACTCCTGGATACACTAATCTAGTGTCATTATCACTCTCTAAAGGCAAGAAGTGCTTTTATTAAAGCAAAGACAAATTAATTTAATGGTTTCACTGTCTGTGTTTCTAAAAATACATGTAGATTTCCTCTTGACCTGCAGAGAGAAAATTCTGTATCTATACATTCTTGGATAAACCCACTCCTAATGAAAGATAAACATTCCATCTGGTAAACACCTTTCTCCCCAAGTCCCAGAGAAATGGTTGGAACCTGTGATGCACCACACAGGTCAGCTGAGTGTTATCTGAGACCTTAAATCTCTTTCTGGAGGAGATAATCCTCAATAAATCCACCAGACTACACATTCCACCAAGATAAAATGTTTGGGGTAGCCAGCAACTCTCACCTAGGGATGCTGCACCTCCAATCAGCATCTTAAATTACACCATGGAGCAAACAGGACACCTGGCAGTTCAACACGCTCCAGATTAAACCAAAAAAACCATAAAGCCAGAGGGATGTGTTTACCCAATTTTACACTTGCTGATGTTTCTGGCTGAAAATCTCCGGAAGACAGATTGCTCCTAATGCCAGATGTTGGGATGAGCAAGGTATTTTCCAAGCATTTTACTTGCTTAGGTCCTGGAGTCCACATTTCTGCTTCAGAATTTCTAGTAAAGAAGAGGTATCTGGCCTCAAACTGTGCTAGGGGAGGTTCAGGATGGATATCAGAAGAATTTCTTGGAAGGGTTGCCCAGCGAGGTAGTGGTGATGTTCAACAGTTTGGGGCTTTCAGTTCTCTGGTCTGGTTGACTGAAGAAAACCAAACAACCCAAAATCCTCAAAAAAACCAAAACACCCACAAAGAATAACAAATCACTGGAAAGGAGCCCAGGCAGTACCCGGACTTTTCTTTGTGGACATCCCAGCTTCAACACTGCCTTTCTTACAAACAAGGTCAGGACCATCTCCTAAAATGGCACATAAGAAGAATTTTTTGTGTGAACAAATGCCAAATTATCTTGATGACTGGCAGTATTCAGCAGATCATCACACAAATCCATTTCTTAAAAAAATTACAAGGTCACCTCCAAACAGCTCTTAAGTAGCTATTCTCACACAAGTGTTTGTGTGCACAAATGCCAGAAAAATACAAATAGCAAGAAATACACTGAAAGTAAAAAAAAAAAAAAAAAAATAAAAATAATTGCAAGAGGAGGGTTTCTTCCCCANAAAAAAAAAAAAAAATTAAAAATCATTGCAAGTAGAGGACTTCTCTCCCACAAGGTAGCAGAAGGTTTTTATTTTTTAACACTTCTGACTGTTATTGCAAAGGCAGGAAGAAAAGACAAATTAGAAAGATGAGAAGGTAGCAAAGCACAAGGTCAGCAACAATGTGACTCCGAGGTATTATTGAATTCAGTCAAGGTTAATCACAGGAGCCACATTTTTACCTTGGTGCCTTCACCAGGTGGCTAAACATGATGTAAGGATCCAGCCTGAGAAACATTAGATTCTCTTATTTCCGCCTAACTGAGAAGTATTTGCGAGACCCTGGGTAATTAAACTAATAAACCACAAGTGAAAGCCCGGGCTCTGCCACTTCTTGACAAGCACATTGTGCGGCAGTGTCGCATTAACAGCGACGTCCCATCGCGAGGGGATGGGAGCCAGCAGCAGGGAAGGAGCAGCACGGGGGAGAACAAGACAAACCAGCTGATTTTCAATTAAGAGCTGAAATAAAAATGAAGTGCTTTTAGCGCTCGGCCTTCAAATTGCCAATAGTCTTAAATAACACAGATACCTGGCCATCCTACAGCCCTGTTAAATCAACTTCATTTGTTTAAAGCAGAGCTCAGAGGCACTTATTTAACAAGCACTGCTTCAAGCATGTCTCAACACAGAGAGGAAGCCTTTTGGGGCAAAGGAAAATGTCTCAGAGTTATGCTGGGAGCAAAAAATTATCTTTGGACTAGAAATCACTCACCACAGCAGCTTTTGGCCAGGCACCGAGCATTTGATGATCATCTGTGTCTGCTCAAGCTGAGGTAGGTCCTAGTTTGTCCCAGCAAGGAATGCTGATGTCCCCTGAGGTTAGGCAGCTGGTGAGGGGTTGAGGTTGGGATTGCAGGCTCCTGGAGGGAGAAGCAGACACCTCAGAAGGTGGCTGAGCTCAGGACAGCCTAAACATCCTCCTCAGTTACCGCTTCCTCCTTGTTAGCTTTGCTCAAGGACATCTAAAGCCTTTAAAGCATCACACCTGGTTTTGGCCTAGAGGTTGAAGGGTGGAGGTTGAATTTGAAAGATGGGTGCTGATGTCTTTACAAACAACCCCCATGGGTGAGGGCAGAGAGGAGAAATGGGTGTTAATGCCTTCAGAATGATCTTATGGATCTTATGTCTGTACCCCCCTCAAGCCACAAGGGTTTGGAACAGAACCCAGTTTGACTCCTCAATTTCAGGGTATATAGGAAAAATGGGTCCACATAAGCCAACTGCAGAGCCCAGAGGGTCTGAACACTTGGTGGATCCACAGAACCCAGATAGCCTGAACCTCCGAATTTTGGCGCAAAATAGCATGTTCAAGGGAGGGAATGTGTGATGGGCAGTTTGGGAAGGCTGCACCTTCCTCCTACCTCAGCCAACAGGGAAAGGAAGAGGGCAACATGCAGCTGAGAGTTTAGGATGAAAGGAGGCTGAGTCCGGCGAAACTGAGAGAGAGATATCCCACAGGGATATGCCCCAGTGGACTCTCTCCCTTTATTGGAATAAAGTTGCAGAACTCCTCTGTCTCCTTTGTGGACACTGTCTTTTCATAGCAGGCTTTTCTGCACTAACTGGAGCCCTGTTTGGGTGGGTCAGCAGCACCCAGGATGTCAGTGGGATCCATTGGTGGTGGATGGCTCCAAAGCCCTGTCTCCATCTCTGTTTCGGTCCCTGTAACATTTCACAATCTGTCCCTTGTAATTCAGCCACTGCCCACCACAGGTGGACCTGTGCACACATTGTGCAGATTCCAGCTTTTTCTTTGGGAGTATCCAGGCATCCACTGCAAGCTCCCACCTGTACTGACATCTCCTTCCTTACCAGTCCCATCGGGGTGGATGTGCCTCTGGCACCACTGCTGCTGCTGCCAACTCACTATCCTGGTTGTTCAGGGCTGAGGGAAGCTCCTGGATCTCCTTCACCACATTTTAAGTGCTCAGAGCCTCACGTTTCCTTAGTGGTGACTCTTCCTTGCCATTATCTTCCGCTCTAGTTTCTGTATCCGGATCTCTTTGATCCATTTACAATAAGATCCACTTATTCCAATCCCTGACCCCTCACCCTTTGATGCAACACACAACTCATGCTTTGTGAGAGCCTCTTTCCTTCTGCCAAAGAGCTCTCCAGGAGCAGCTCTGTGTTACAGCCAAACCCATTCAAAGGCCCCTTCACACACTTCTCCTGAAGCTCTCTTTCAATCAGTTCTCCTCGTGGAAGAGCTCTTGTCCACATGTGCTCTGTACAAAGCCTCTCAGTGCCTCCAGAGTGGGGTTTATGGACCAATGTGCATTAACCTTTCCTCTCAAAAACCTGAATATGGAGAACCAAGGTTATCCCAAAGGCCTAATAACCAGTGGAGAGCAGGAGGAACAGCTGCAGCCTCACAGAGGCTGCCTTCTTGGGATGCTTGGATGAGGGAAATAAGCACAGAAGTATTTTGAAAGAGTACCCCTTCATCTCTCTCAAAACTACCAATAATCAGGAGCTAATTTTCTCTGTCCTGTTAGAGCTTATTTGATTTCTTGAGAAATTAATACCCATCCTTAAGGTTAGGCTGATAGAAGCACCGATGATTTTTTAGTGGCTCAGCTTCAGGCTTGTAGAACAGCAAAATTATCATTACATATCATTAGGTAAAGCAGGAGTTTCATTATTTGAAGCAAAAAGAACATGCATTAATATTCTCTGTGATAAATGCAGAAGCATATGTGATAGAATCATAAAATATCTAGAGCTGGAAGGGACCCACAAGGATTATCAAGTCCAACTCCTGGCCTTGAACAGGACACCCCAACAATCCCACCTGTGCCTGAGAGCATTGTCTAAATGCTCCTTGAACTCTGGCAGGTTTGGGACCTTTGGGCCATTCCCTGGGGAGGCTGTTCAGTGTCTGACCACCTCACTTTGCACTTCTGGATACAAACATTTAGAAAACAGCCTGAACTCTTCTGTACCATCAACATAATCCAAAATATGGATCAAACTGGAGATGTGGTGAAGGAGCAGCACCACGGAAACACAGAGTTTACTTCTCACCTGCCCCCATGCATCTAAATTTAAATCCTTACAAGTGCCCACAGGAAACGTGTGGAAGAAACAGTAGCATTTTGATCCTGGGTTTAAAGCATTTGCTGTCCAACGAGATGCAGCCCTTTCCTTAGGGATGCACCCATGCTTGGAGAGGGGACAACAGGTATGAAGGCGTTTAGTGCTTAAGAGCACTCTACTCCTCCACCCACACCAGCCCAAAGCATAGGGTGATGCCAAACCAGCCACCCTACTCCATTCCACTGGTGAGCTCCAAACCACAAAAATTGAGGCTGTGCAAATCACCCTGCTCTGCTGGCCCTGCCTGAGCCCTGGCAGCCCCCAGGACACAAAGACAGAGCCCTGAGATGGGGATGCCTCCCACACTCACCCAGCCCGGAGCAAGCACTGCCCACGTGCTGAGGAAAGGGGGTGTCTTGGCCCCGCTGTGTCAGAAGCAAGAAGTGGAAAAAGGGACAAGGCTGCGATTATTATTCAAGGTTTCGGAACCAGGAGGGATGGGGGAGCTGGAAAATGTCACAGACTTCTTGCGGATGTGACACAGGCTGGCTTGTGGGCAAATTAACACAACCCAGAGAATGCGCTCAGGCTCATCAGGGTAATGAAATGTGATATCCACTGGAGAAAGCAGGGGCAGGGACAGCTCCACTTTGGTGTAGCAGCGATGCCCTTTAGACAAAAGACTCCCTGGTGGAATGCAAAACAACTCTGGGACAGAGTGTATTCAAACAGGATCCAAGGATAGCAAACCCTCGTAAGTAGATGCCCTCTGTTTATTTCTGTGCTGCACCAGCATGTGCCTAAGAGTAGTTGGGGAGCAGGCACTCAGAAAACACTGTCATTTTACTTTTCTCCTCCCTAACAGTTTTGTTGCTCAGGGACCAGACCAAAAATCCTCGCTGACTACACATGTACACATTCATCAGCCACAGGTTCTTTAAGACTGACTTACAGCAACTGCTGCACCACACAGGGAGGCAAATTCACATGGCAAAAAACTCTGCCCATCCAGACACTTCTTTTCTCTTCCAGATCACCCAAACCTGCTAGCACTCATTTCCTATGAGGACAGATAAATTTCAGCTCCTTTTAAACTCTTCTGTCCAGGACCACTGGTTGTTAGGGTGGTCTGTGTCATCTTAAGACCAGCAAGGAAATATTTCTTGCCAACAACTGGGACTGTCGTTCCCACATCTTCAGAAATGCTTTTTGCTGCTGTCCTACCTCTGATTCCATGGTATATCCTTCTAACAGCTCCCAGCCCTCGTGACTCTCTCCAGGCTTGCAGATGAAGACTTGTCTTTTGAGCTATTATAGTTTTTCTGTAAATCAACCTTCTTTCAGGGTCCTCTGCCTTGCCCTTATCCCCCCATCTTCTGTCATTACAAACAGATTAATTTTCCTCTAAGTGGGACTCCTGGAAACCTCTTTTAGAGGAATTTCAAGGAGATCCTAGGAAAGGTTCTCCAAAACACCTCTATTCTTGCCCTAACATGGTCAGAGCATTGTACACACATTCAGAGTAGGAAAATTCCCATTACCCTATGGATAACACTACCTGAGAGCTCCTCTGCAAGTCTGCTATAGCTCTGAGTAAAAGGGAGTCACCAATCCAAGGGAGAGGAAAAAAACAGGGATCACAGCTTTAACTTCACTTTTCACACTTTCCTTCGCAGAGGAAATGCTGCAATAAGATGTTGGGTGAAGCATAACACATCCCACGCTCCCCCTCTCAGCTCGAAACGTGTAGCCCTCTGTTCCAGAATCCCAAATTGCTGTGCTCGGGCAGGTGATTCATTTGTTAAATCATTTCTTTGGTGCTGCCTGGACTTGAATTAATTTTAGTGAATCCATATCCAGAGATGCCAACCTTTGCCCCCGAAAGCCTGAAGTGCTGTGACATTCTGTTTTCCCTGAGACTGTTGCCTCAAAACCATCTCCTAGGTCTTGGTACCAGCAACACACTGATATTTGTTTCTGCACACAGCTTGTTTTGGGGTTTTTAGGGCTTTAAATAAGCTATTGCAAAAACGTTGACTTTGCAAACAAAGTTTCCACACGGAGCAATTTATCTGCTGTGTGGCATCTTAATTTGGATGTGTGTTTTAAGAAGTGTTCTGCGGGCAGCAGCAGCCGGGCTCTGGGAAGTTACATAAATCAGTCCATTCATGTCTGTGTGTGCTAACAAGGAACAAATGCCTCTTTCCCTTCCTGTTAGCATTCCTGTGTGTCACAGGTGCTGCTCCCTCTCCCCACCTTTCCCACTGTCTTCAGGATACGACCACAGAAATTGTCATGTTGAATTACACTGATAAACCATCCAATTTGGTGCCCTCACTCCAGTCATAGCCCACACCAGCTGCTACAGATTTAACTCTCCTGCTAATTGACAATGATGGAACAGCACCACCACGAGGGACATATTTCCTTTGCATTAGGGCCCCCCCCTCCTCTCCTTCCACGTTTTGTCACATGGATTTTTATCCTGCCTCACATATCTGGGAATGTTGTACATCGAGAACATTTGCTCTGGGTTTTTGGGAGGGACATGGCAGTATAGGCCATGAAGACAGGCTGGGAGACCTGGTGTTGTTCAGCCTGGGGAAGACTCCAGAGAGACCAAGAAGCTTCTTCCAGTGCCTAAATAGGGATGTATAAAAAGGAGGGAGAGTGACTTTTCACATGGGTTGATAGTGACAGGATGAGGGGCAATGTTTTAAACTGACAGAGGGAGGTTTAGATAGGAAATAAGAAAGAAATTGTTCCCTGGGAGGGTGGTGAGGCCCTGGCACAGGTTGCCCAGAGAAGCTGTGGCTGCCCCACTCCTGGAAGTGCCCAAGGCCAGGTTGGATGAGGCCTGGAGCAACCTGTGATAGTGAAAAGTGTCCCTGCCCATGGCAGGAGAATGGAACAAGATGGTCTTTTAAGGTACCTTTCAACCCAAACTGTTCTGTGATTCTGGCAAGGAGTTTTGCAGTTTGGCACATTAATTGAGTGAACAACCAGTGATTCCTGTATTGCCCCTCAGTTGCAGGTGACCATCCCTTAAACCTCCCAAAAAGGGCCACGGCGTAATTTGCCAGTGTCATTCAGTGACTTGAATATCTCGGTTATGTTCTGTCTCTTCTGCAAATGGGAACAGTCCTTGCAACTAAAGCAGTGTCAGGAAGGGCAATTTGAAATGTGTGCTGTAGCAGAGGAGCCTCCCCTTGCTTCTAATCACTGTGTGAGCCTATCTTCCCAAACCTTCTGTTTGTGCTGGATCACCCTTCCTGCCCGCTGGAGGGCTCCAGGCAAGGGACCAGCTCCCACAGATACATCCAAGACCTCCTTTCACCCCAGGGCAAGGGAAGAAGGAGCCTGGCCAGACTCAGCCCAGCTGGAAGCCTTCCTCCTGTGCACCAGGCATGCACACAGCCCCGTGACTCAGAAGAACAAAACCCATGGATAATTGGATGTTGCAGAGATCCCACAGCAAGGAGAGGACGAGGATGGGCTTGCCTTGCAGAGTTCAGCTTTCTCCCTTGGCCAGGAAATTTGCAGCATAATTAAAATGAAATGTTGGTGTCTGTGTTGCACGTTGAAATATTGATGGAGGGAGGCATAAAGCATTTCATGAACGCAGGCTTCCATTTTGTGATTTACTGCTCCCAAACACGGCTTTCACAGAACCTACTTGGGAAAAAACAGGGAGAGATGAAAGAGCAATAGAGGTTTTATCACTGCAGAAAATGGGAAGGGAATTGGACAAAGTTAAATACAATGTATTGAGATAGCCTTTGGCTCTGAACTTCAGATACAGCAGGAGCTCACTCACACCTGGAAAAGGTCCTCTGAAGTCTATGGACATTTTTTTCCCCTTGTGCCATAGCAATGCTGGGAAGGGGCCCCACTGCTTTTAACTGCAGTTAAAAAGAGGTCAAGCCCCTGTTTATAATGAGACTTGGAGTGAAGTACTCACAGCTGTGTGGGAAGGCACAGGAAGGACTCTCCATCACCTTTACCTGCCACTCTGTCTTTATTACTCAGCCCACCAAGTATAGTTCAGCCAAAGGGACTGTGGCTCCATCCTTCTTTCAAAAAAGGGGATGAGGAAATATTCAGAGAGTATTTAATTAATGACCTAATTACAGCACAGGCTAGGAGAGAGGCCTTTGCTGCAGAAACAGCAGCAGCTAACCCTGCCTGAAGTTTATTTGCCACAGGAATGAGTGGCAAAATTTGCACCCAGGATGAGAGAAATCCCAAATCTGAGTCAAAGATGACACATACACAGAAGCACTTGAGTCTGTAGGCTGGCACTCAACCTACCCAGTCCCAGGCTCCTGCTCCCAGCCCAGCCACTGTCAGGTGCTGCTGAGGTCACGGACAGACCCTGGTGGAGCAGTTCAACACACCCCAGCGTGAGATAAGGTGCCCAAATGCTTCACTTTAAGGCTCTATGCTGGTTTGGGCTCAGGCCAGCTCCCACAGCTGGAATATTCTCTTGCTACTTGATGCAGGCATAACCTTGTCCCATTTATTTTAATTCCCGTTTCTTCCAAAAATGAAGTTCATTAGATCTCAGCTTTACCTTTTTTACCTATGTTTCTTTCAGGTTCCATTTCCTCTGCTAAGCTTAAGAACTTGGCGTGCTGAGCTGACTTAAAACCATTAAATTTTGACTGTATCTGTGAATTCGAGTGTTTATAGGTACAGTTCCGAACCCCTGGCACAAAGCAGCTCTTGCCCCACAAGCTGAGGCAGAAGAGGAAAAAAACAGAAGCAAAACCAACCAGGTTGAATATTCAAAGCTGGCTGGATGGAAGAACCTTTACTAACTACTCATCCTGTGAAAATACATTTCATTTTAAGGTTTGAGCCTGTTTTAACATAGAGATGGGATTCATCCAACAGGGCAGCTTCCTTGCAAGATGAATTTTTATATTCCATGCTCCCTTTACAAGTAATTCGCTCAGAATCATGCAACAAAACACTTTATGAAGCCCCTCGATTTACTGGTTCTTCAGCAAAAAATATCAGTGAGAGGTCTGTGGAAAATTAAATATATGCACATATTGAGAAAAACAGTAAGTGATAGATACCACTCAATGAAGTTTTATGTGACCAATTGCTGTTGGTGGATATGTGATTTAAAGGTTGCATTAAATATCTGAAGCTTTAACTAATCACTGTATAAATAACTTACAGTGGTGGCTCCAGGCAAACGACTGATTTTCATCTTCTCAGCAGACCCATATCAACAGAGGTGGATTCAAATTAAGATCTACAGGAGGATGGGAAAAATAAACTAATTCCAGGAATGCTATTGGAAAACCAGAGAGCAAACCACAAAAGCCTGAGTGCAGCAGCCTGCAAGGAGTAAAAATATCACCTGCTGTTCATCTCCAACACCTCCAGCACTGTGGGGAGTGAGGCCCAAAAGGTCTGAGAGACACAAGGAAATCATCCAATGTCCAATCCCTTCCTGGGTCACCCATGGGACTGTTAACAGGAGACAAATCCACTGTTCCCAGGACATCTATGGGGGTTTGGAGGATCACTGTATAACCCAAGAGCAGGGGACAAACTTCAGCATCTCAGGAGGCCTCACTGAGTCCACTTAGCTCTTCAGTTTAAATAATTTTAATCTGACAAAAGGAGGAATTGCTTCAGGGCAGATTCACCTGGCAGGAAGGAAATTACATGACTTCCCAGCATGACCAAGTATTTGCTGTGTTGCAGGAATGTTCAGGAAATAACCTCATGGATGAGCAAGGACCTTCTCATTTTGGGGAGCAAGGGTGAGCACGCAGCTTCCCAGGAAAACACCAAATGTTTGGCTGGGTGTAACTCCTCCTCCCCAGTTTTGAGGTTGTGCAGAGAGGTTTGGACAATTTAGGGTTACCTGTGTGCAGACATGGCTCCACCACTGGCCAAGGTTTATGAGTTAATTGTTAGGAGGAGGAAGGTATTTCAATAAATCAATAAATATTCATCTTCACTTTCTCTCCTCCATGACCCAAGAGACATTCTTGGATTCCTTACAAAACAAGGATAACCATATGTTATTTACCACCTTTAAAGAGCATCCTGTCTCCTGTTTCCCCAAGGATGGTCACTTGGAATAACGAGAGGAGCTGAAGTCTTCTTCTTTAACCAACACACAAGGGGCAGGGAGGGGAAGAAAGAAAAATATCATCAAGGTCAGTTTTCACTAGGATGAGGAAGGAAAGTGCCCTTTTATTGTCCCTTTTGGCTCCTGCTCCTGATGTTGAAATCCAAGAGCTAATGAAGATAGATGGGTTCATCCATACTGTTGGGGTCTGGATACTAATGAATATTATTTAATGGTCAAGAGCTGTCACGGGGCGCATTGATTAATTAGCAGAGTTAGGAGGAGAGTGACTCCACCAGCACATCAGCTACTAATAATAGAACCCAAATCAGTCGGGAAGCATAGCCAAAAGGATGAGGCAACTGTACACTCACAGCTCACCTTCACCACAAGAAACAAAGGCAAAAACTCTTCCAGGTGGAATTTTTGCATCTCCCACCTCCTTCTAGGAAGAGATGTGTTGTTACAGGGCCAGGTGTCCTCAGGGAGGACCAGTGGGGGTGGAGGTGACCAATCCATTATAGTGGCTGTGGATCAGTGCTGGGAGAGGTCAGCAAATGGATGCTCCTTTCCCAAAGGATCCTGCTGTTCCTTTTCTGCAGAGGGATCTACACCCCTTTCAGACCTGACAAGAGACCTCAGCACAGCCTCCTTTACAACATTCTACCTTGTGAGTATACAAACTTCTACTCAGAATTGAGTCTTAAACACTTTGAGGTCTCGATTTCTCCTTGCTTCAGTTCCCTACCTCTATAAATAAAACCTCCCCACACCCATTTCAAGCATAATCTACTCAAAACATGAAATCTTTCTTCCTGCATGTCTACACAGTGTAGAAAAAAAAAATCCCAACAACAACCCCACAATAAGCAGCTTGTTATAGAAGTTTTCTACACTACTGGAAAACAAACCAAAAAACAAATTAACAAAAGCAACCCCTGGGAGAGGAGAGCTGCACTTAAGATAAGCTTCCCAGGTGTCTGGAGGAGTGCAGGGAATGATGATGAAATAGCTCTATCACATATACCCACATTTGTTAGAGCACACACTGACACAGCTGGGAGACACTGACAGCTCTGCAGAGTAAGACTAATTTCTAAGCACTGAAAATCATCTTGGTGGAAGGCTTGGGAGCAAAAATTATCCAGCCAATCTGACAGAGTGGTCATAATTTTGGCACCTAACATCTCAGTCATGCCTGGGCCATAAATTATCTTTCTGCCTCAGCAGAAAGCAGAGGTCTTCATGCTTTTTGTTGACATGGCAAACTTGATCATTGCCTACAGAGGTTTGGAAAGTAAGACAGGAGGGTTTTGCACCATGCTTACTGCCAGTGAAGACAGAAGCACAGAGCAAAGAGGGGAAAGATCCTGGCCTGTTCCTCACCTCACCAGTTTCCCACAAGCTCTAAAATACCCATTCTGGAGCTCTGTAAGGAAAAACCACAATTCCATGCACTAAAGTGCAGGTAAATCTGCCAGCAGCATAAATGGAAGCAAGCGAAATTAAAGTCAATCTAGTATCCCTTAAACTAAACCTGGAGTATCTCTCAGGTTGTCCCTCAAATTCCATCAGAAAGTACCACAAAGACAGCAAAAAAAAATTTCTCCCCAACCTCCTGGTTGGCAACTTCTGGCAATGAACACCCAAAACATGCCGCAGAACCACAGCATCTGCACTCAGATTTTTCTGGTTTGTAGCCCACAAACCAGCAGGTTTGTAGCAGGTATTTTACAGCATTAGTTAATGAAAGCTATGCATCACTAACCAAAACTGGAGCCTGATCCTGCAGCCCACACAACAATTCAGATCCCAAATTTTGCTGTGCAGGTGAGGTGGGTAAGACACACCAGGTGGGCTCTCACTCCTTCCCCTCACTACAGCCACTTTTGTGCATGGGAGAACTGCAGTAGAACCAGAATAGTGCCCAAAACTGCACGTGCTTTTAAATATCACAGTCCTCTCTCCTGCCCTATGCTGATTTTGCCCACAAAAGCAAGGCCGAATTTCAAGGAGCTACTGGGGTGAGGCACTCTCAAACCCTTCAGCTGATTTAAGGCACCTGTCAGTCATAAAAAACCTCAGTTACCTGCTTAAGAAGGCAGAGCTGCTGCAGTCACCAGGCTTGAGTGAATCAGCCTCACCTGCTCCACTGTGCATCAGAAGAGACAGCTGAGTTATCCTTGTGGCCTCAGGCTCAGGTCTGCAGCACCACCACAGAACCTGTATTTACTTCTATGCCAGGCATTCATTGTAAACTACTGATCAATACCTGCAGAAAAACCCTCCTTCCACTGAGTGATGCTGCTGCTACTGCCCAGAGGTTGCTTTTTGATCCCGCTGGCTTTGGTCCTTGCTGCCAAGGTGGGCAACATCAAATCTCCCACTTGCCCTGGAGCTGTTCATCTTTTTTGTTATCACAAGGGGAATAGGAGTTTGGGAAGAAAAGTTCTGGTTTTGTTCTCCCTCTTCTTCTGCCCTTGGCCACTGGGTCTGTTCCTTCTTTACTTTGCAGGCTTTTGTCCAAAGCCATTGATGAGATCTCCTGAGCCTGATGATATTTTAGAGCCCCCACACTGGAAACCTTCCCATCCCATGAACAAACCTTGTCTGCCCCTGTGGGGGACACTCCTGCTCACTTCCCTTTGTGTGACCAGCATGAGGACAAGGACCTTCTAAGGGGCTCACAGCTGAGAGAAATCCTGCAAGACACAGAACCCCAGAATGGTTTGAGTTGGAAAGGACTTTAAAGATCATCCAGTTACACCCCCTGCCATGGGCAGGGACACCTTCCATGATCCCAGGTTGCTCCAAGTCCTGTCCAACCTGGGCTTGGACACCTCTAGGGATGGGACAGCCACGGCTTCTCCAGCCAGCCTGTGCCAGAGCCTCACCACCCTTACAGGAAACAATTTCTTTCAAATACCTCATCTAAATCACCCTAACATCTAATCTAAATCTACACCCTTCCAGAAAACAGTCGTGTCTCTTTCCTAGCACAATGCTTCCTCCCAGCACTACAAGACTGTCACCAATATCTTCACTCCCCATGGTGCCTCGAGCAGAGAGCAGCAGCAGTTCCCAGTGAAAGCTCTCTTGCCACAGGACATTAGCTCTGAGATGATAACACAGGACAGCTGGTGCCACATGTCCCCCGGGAGCTCACAGCACCAACTATTTTCTACTCTGGGTCAGAAACAACCACCTCCCCTTTTCCTTCCTCCCCCCCAGCACCAACACTTCAGCTCTGCAAGGTCATAAACACTGAGGAGTCATTTCCAAGACGAGTCCAAGGCACTATCCAGACAACCTTCCACAGCACTTCAGAGGGATGTCAGCAGAAGCCTGAGAGCTGAAACAATCCACCACGAGTGACAAGTCCCTCCTTTTGAGCCCAAAACCCTATCAAGCCAGACACAGCTGTCACAGGGGGAGCAGAGCTGGCTGGACTCACACACAGCTCCATTTTGCTGTAGCACATCCACAAACTTCGCAGCCCAGGCTGTGGATCAATGACACTTTGTAGTATTTCATCTCTCCCCTCCTCGCCATGCCTGCCTCAGGAATTCTCTATCCCTGGCCTTTGAAGCGAGCTGCTCTGTTATCTAATTTGCTACCCCCAGCGGGTGAGGCACAATGGCATTTTGGGTTCTTAAGATTGCCACGTACACAATTTCCCCATTAATTTTGATCCTGCTTCGAACAAACAGTGCAGACAGCATGGTCCAGTGGTCCTTCCCCCTAATAGCAAGAACAAGCAGAGCACACGAATTCAGTTTGTGAGAAGCAGCACAAAGCTCATTAGGCTGGCGAGGAAGAGAGGTGGTAATGTAAATAAGAGAGTAACCTCATCAAAAGAGTATGTTTAATGCTAACAAGGAAAAAAAAAATCAGTGCTGCACCTGACATGAATATCATGAGCTTCCAGCAGCAGATTCTGCATTAAGAAAAATGCAGAATTTGACAATATATCTCCAGCAGCTCCCCGTACACCACGCTCCATGCCTGGATACTACCTGTGCTTGCAGCAGTGTGCTTCCACACTTCCCCAGCTCACCTTACCGCCCTCCTGGAGGGCTACAGATGAAACCGAGCACCCGAGCACACTCCCACAGACAATATGTGAGAGACAGGCACACCCTCCAGCCACTTGGTGACCACTTATCACCAAAAAAAAACACTCGCTCCGTCTGCTCTCTCAGCCCTGATCGGAGAAAAAAAATACTACTATGAAAACCACCCAAAGGCAGATTTAGGAAATAAAATTCACCACTCTACCGTACTGTAAAGCTCCTGGAGTTGGTCCCTATCCCCTCTAGCACCTCATCATGTACCATGGCCCATAAGATGCTTCTCTGTCTCCAAGAAAATCGCTGCCTTAGCATATCTTTTCTCCTGTATGTTACAGTCACTCCTTCCTTCTAAACCATCCCCAGGTGTTAAATACCTCACTAATCTCTTAGCAATTGTTCTCACCTGGCTTTGTAGCCCGATGTTTCTGATGCTGATCAGAGGGGTTTTTTGCCCAAAAGCTTCCCTACCTCCTCTAATCCTGCCCAATAAAACGTTTGTACAGACAGACCTCACCTTTACATCCACACCCAGGGCCTCTCTCCTGTCTTCTTACTGCTTTTGTCCCTGCAATTGCAAAGTCAGGCATAAAACCCTAAGACTTCCAGGACTTGAAAACAGCAATGGCAGCCAAATTATCTAGGGACAAGCTTTTAGCAGAGCCTGTTGCAATAGGGACCTAAAAGCTGGACAGGGTCTCTTCATCAGAAACTGGAGTGATAGGACAAAGGGGAATGATTTTAAACTAAAACAGGAGAGATTTACAGGGGATATGGGGAAGAAATTTTTCTGTGTGAGGGTGGAGAGGGACTTGAACTGGTTGCCCAGAAAAGCTGTGGCTGCCCCTGGATCCCTAGCAGTATCCAAGGCCAGGTTGGACAGGGCTTGGAGCAGCCTGGGATAGTGGGAGGTGTCCCTGCCCGCGGCAGGGGTGGCACTGGATGGGATTTAAGGTCCCTCCAACCCAAACCATTCCATGATCTCCAGCAAGGCTGTAGAGATGCCCTCAATGCAGACATGTCCCAGCAATGGCACCGAAGCTTTGGAACACACCAAAGGATCTGGAGATGCTTCTCATGGGAAACAACTTGATCCCGAAGATCCAGCTGAAGAGCTGCTTCGCTGAGCACAGCCACGCTTTCCCAGGGCTGGAAGTGCCAGGAACCACTCCTGGTTTTTGGGATCAGGCAGGTTTCTGAGAGTCCTCATCTTGTGCCCTCCTTCAAGGGACTGCCGTTTCAGGAATATCTCCGGTTTTCCAGCGTTTTCCTGACCCCTAGTGACAAGATGTGGTTGTACAGCAGCCGCTTAACATGCAGCGCCGAACCCTCCCTGAATAAACAAGGAGCAGAACTCTTTAACATGGGAAAACGGTTTCCAGATCTGTCGAGATACTCACCCTCCGCAACCCCTGCAAATTTGCCAGAAAATCCAACCTGTTTAACAAAGAGACTCAAATTTGGACGGAAAGTCAGGAAACAAGCTGAATGAATGCAAGAAGCTTCCCTCGCGCCAGGCTCCAGCTGTGCCCAGGGAAGCCGAGTTACAGGACTAATCCATCAGCAAACCAGACAAAACAAGGGGTGGGGAGGAGGCATTTTGATGGATTGCCTTCCCCCGGGGCAAATGCATCCTGTTGCAGGGACCTGGGTGACCTTGGCAAGGCCACAAACTCCGTGATCTCACTGCTGTCCGCTACCGACTGTGGAGCAAACTCCTGGGAAGCTGGAGGACAAGACCTGTGACAGGGGGGACATCAGCTGCCAGGACCCAGGGCCTTTGTTTTTTGTTTCAAGGGCAAACACAGAGTCCAAACAGGATTATTCTGTCCTAGCTCTGAGTTTCCAAATCTAAACCATGCCAGGTTTCTCTGTGCTTTGGCTTGGAATGGGTGGTGTCTTCCAGCACCAGTCTGACACAGGAGAAGGGATCCACAGCAAAGTGCTCTTGGGTACCTTGGACACCTTGGACTCAGGTCTGCATCACCCTCCTCCTCTGGGAAACTCCCTTCAGTGAAACACTGCTCACTCCTATATGCTCTGATATTCCTGGAAGAAGTCACCTCCCACTTTGGGATTTGTATTTTCGACACATTAGAAGAGGTTATGCCATTTTATTGCCATTTTTTCTATCTTATTTTCCTGCACTCTTCCTGACACAAAGGATCTTCCCCTAACACACAGTATGAGCACAACAAAGCCCCAGTTTCTGCCAGCCTCCAATTTATTTTGTTCATTGCTCTGAGGGCCTCACTGATTTTGATAAAACACTGCTACAAGAGGAAATCTCACACATAATTAATTAATGATTCGTTTCTGTTTATTGGGCCCTTTTGTCAACTTAAACTTGTCACACCTGCCATAAATCCCCTTCAGTGCTAAACAAACTCTTTAATTAAATCTTTTGTACCATGAGAGCAATGCTTCAGATTGCAGATGAAGGAATTTGGTCCACCCTGGCTTAAAACATCCTTTGGATCACAGCTTCTCTGGGCACCCTGTGCCAGGGCCTCCCCATGCTCCCAGGGAACAATTCCTTCCCAGTATCCCATCCATCCCTGCCCTGGGGCAGTGGAAAGACATTCCCCCTTGTCCTGTCCCCCCAGGCCCTTGTCCAAAGTCCCTCTCCAGCTCCTTGGAGCCCCTTTGGGCACTGGTCTCCCTGTTCCTAGAAAGACAGACTGGGAGAGCTGGGGTTGTTCAGCCTGGAGAAGAGAAAGCTCTGGGAAGACATGAGGAAAAAAAAATGGGAAAAAAAAAAGAAAAAAAAAAGAAGAAAAAAAAAGGGCAAATTTTGAGATGGGAGACAGAACACTGCTCTCAAGCACAGCAGCTTTTAGGGTCAGATATACTTTGTTTAGAAGTTATTGACAAAATAAGAATATCAGTATGTGAGTGGTAGGAGACCTCCCTCCAGATATGCAGAATCCTATACACATGTGTGTTTAGCTGCCACCAAAAGCAGCACAGCTCTAAAATAGACAAAAAGGAGAGGGAAAAGAGCACAAATCTGTTCCCAGTAAATAGGTTCACCCCTTGCACAGGGTGCAAACTGCTCTGAGCAAACACCTTGCCCAACATCCCTCAATTAATCATTAAAAACAAACCTAAAAGGTCCCATCTCAGAAATGGAAGTTAAAGCTGTGAAGAGGGACAACTTAGTGGTTCAGAAGTCAGAGTCAGCCAAAGGATTCCCCTGGACACGATCCCACACCACAGAGTGAGGAGAATCACAAGTGCCTTGTTGTTTTTCAGGAACAGCCCATGCCTCTGCAAGAGACCCCTCCCCGGAAAGACTGGCAGTTAAGGCTGGATTTATCACCCAGGAGAGAAAATGCCCTTACAAAGGAGCTGAGCAAGCAGAAGACAGTGTGAGGAATCCTTTTTCTCCTGATGTTCTCCACCTCTAGGGAGCTGAGGTGGCCATCAGTTGCTCTGCACTGGCAGCACACATGTTGCCAGGGGAAATAGGATCAGCCTCCCAGGCAGCCTGGAGCAAAATCCAATGAAGGGAAAGCCAGGTAACATGAGGGATTTGCTTCCTGCCCATCTCCAGATCAATAGGGAGGCCAACAGAGGCACTGTCACCCAGCCCAGCTGCCCTCTGTTCACCTGCTCAAACTATTATTTACAGGGGCTCTTCTGCCCTGCTGTGATGAAACTGCCAATCCTGCAATTCAAGCTTAGGCCAAAAAAATATTCTGCTGGCCTTTCCCAACCTTATGAGTAACCCCACCTCCTGATTTCATTGCTGAAAACCTCAGAGCACACCACCTCCTGCCATCCACAGCAAAGCTTCCAGCCTTGCATCTGCACACAATTATTTGCTTCTGAGATGCTTCATTGCTCTCCAAGTCTTTTCTGCCTGGACAGACACTCAGGATCTCTCAGGATACAAAAGATGCTCAGTTTTCCTTTTCATTACCCAGGCAAACAAACCTAGAGAGGGCAAAAAAAAAAAGGGAGGGGAAGGAAAAGAAGTATTTGCTTCACAGTAGAAAACAAAATCTGCACAGGAGTATATACAAGGGACCTATGTCACACTGTATTAACAAAATAAAAAAATCTGGAATTAGTTGCTTCAAAGGTGAAGAAAGCCATGAGGAAATAGCAGGGGGCTGAATTTCTGTCTGCCACGTACACTAGCACAGCAAAAACTTGTTGTCAGCACTGGAAAACTGCCCATCATGTGAGTGGGTTTAGCAGACGACGAGCTGCAGGACATGGGCACAAATCCATCTGGCCTGGAGAGAGAAAGTGCCAGGGAGTAGCACTCAGCATCCATGAACACACCATTCCCTCGGCAACGGCAGAAAACACCTTAAAAACACTCGGAAGTGCTGTGGGGCACTTCGCCTTCTTCTGCCCCGTTCCACGGCTCTGAGTGCCCGTGTGCGGGAGAATCCCGGCTGTCCCAGACGGCGCAGCCGCTGATGATGGGTGCGCTGAGCTCAGGCAAAGGCTCAGCCACACTCACACGCGCAGGCAGCAGCATCCAGCGGTACCCGCTGCAGCGGCCCTCTCCATCCCGCGCCACCTTTTCCTTGTGCCGCAGGTTAAGGAAGTGACCCGCAGGAGAGGGGTGGGCGCTTCGGGGGGAAAACGCATCGTGGCTTCGTCGTGCGGGGCTTCCAAGAGACCCCGTCTGGGCACCTCCCGAGCCCTACGGCCCCGCGGGCCCCACAGGCAGGTGGCCAGTATTGGGAAGGCTCGGCCGGCCGTGGGTGGACCCAGTAGCCTCGCCACGCCTCCCGCAGTCCCGGGCAAGCCCCGGCTCCAGCGGGATCCGGCACGGCGAGCATCACCCGACCCGCACCGGGGACGGAGGCCACGGAGAGCCGCAGGCTATGGTAAGTCGCTGCTGGGAAAGCCGCCTGTTTGTTCTGCCTTTTCTAGGGCAGAAGTGTTTCAGCGGCAGCTCGAGGCTCCGAGGAGAGGCAGGAGGGAAGGGAGAAAGGAGCAGAGAGCTGCGCTGTGGTTAATCAGTAACGCGGAGCTCCGCCGGCTGCTGCTGAATTTCCAAAGGCAGCGCTCTTCCAGGCTCATTCCTCTGCGAGGGGGAGGGAGGGGGTCCGCCAGCAACGACCCCCCCCCCCCTCGCCGTCTCTAC
>VZRX01006435.1:263872-299738 GCA_013398075.1 Notiomystis cincta
GGGGGGGAGGGGCGCCCCCGCAACGCCCCCCCCCCCCTCGCATTCTGTAGGTCAAGAACGACCCCCACGTGTGCTCCGTCTGCACAGCCCTGTAAGCACAGCCGGGCCGGCTGGAAATCGGCTTTTCCACGGCAGCAAAAGACCGTAGGCCTTGTGGACTACACCATTCCAGCCCTGACTGCTCAGCCAGGACTGTGCCCTGTACCTTCTCCTAGGTGGAAATTCTACCTTTCATTAGGATAAAATCTTCCCTGTGAGGGTAGTAGGGCCTTGGCACAGGGTGGTTGTTCCTCGACCCCTGGAAATGTCCAAGGCCAGGTTGGACAGGGCTTGGAGCAACCTGGGATAGTGGAAGGTGTCCCTGCCCATGGCAGGGGGTGGAACTGGATGGCCTTTAAGGTCCCTTCCAACCCGAACTATTCCATGGTTCTATGAAAGGGAAGATTTTAGTTAGCACAAAGAGGGTTCAGGTTCTCTCAATTTACCCTGCTGGTTCCTTTCCCCCAGTTGCACAATGCATCTACTTGGTTTCCTGCTGCCAAAAAACCAAAAATAAAAATCCCAACTTTTTGGCAGTTGAGAACCAACAGAAGTAAACAATATAATTTCATTTCCCTAATGAGAAGAGTGTTTTAAAGGAGTGAGGGCACATGAAAGCATTAACATGCCATCCTGACAAAACCAGCAGGCTGGCCAATATCCTGGGGTGGAGAAGGAGAGATTGGAGCAGGATGGAGGGCAGGGGGATGCTCCAGACAGAGGGTTTGCCATCACAAGACACCACCAGAGGAGCTGGCTCTGTGTGGTCTGTGTGCCAAACCTCAGCCTGGCGATGCCTCCTCACTGGTGCTGGGCTGGCTGAGAGGAGCAGGGCTGGAAAAAGCCCCGGGGGCCATCCTCCCACATAGTCACAAGGGAGAAAAGGGCCCAAGAACAATTCCACCACCACGTCCCTTTGTTCCTCTGCCCAAGGAAGGCTGGTTTGGAATACAGCCCCCTACATCCATACCCCCTGCTCCAAGCAACAGCTCCAGCTGTTCCCTTTCCTTTCTTTAGCACCGACATGGAGCAGGTTTCAGCCCCCACCCCCAAATCCTGGTGCATCCTCTGCCCTATTCCCGTCAGAGCCCCCCTGGCAGCACCCCGTGCAGAGCCATCCTCTGTCCCCACGTTATCCAGTTGCTAAGCTACCTGTGCCCGGCTTATCTCACCATCAGCAGGGAAGGGCAACGGCTGAGGGTTTATTGAGCTAAGTCATGTTTACTCACCACCTTCCCTCCCAGCCCAGCGCTCAGGAGAGGACAGGGTTGGTATTTGGGGGGGTGGGAAGGGGGTGAAAGAGCCAGGGCGGGCAGGGGGCCATCCAAAATGCAGTGAGACCAAAATATGCAGAGGAAAGGAAGGTCTTCCCCAAAAATCCTGCAGCTGCAATGCCGGGGGAGAGGAAGCATCCCATCCCCAGCCACCCATACTAGGGTTCAGTGACACCATGGCACTCTCCATTCCATGCAGTCTAAGGGTCATGGATACACAGACAGATAGGCACCCACACAGCAATGGGAATGGAGTGTCTTCCTGATCTTCCCCATGCAGGAACCACCCACAAAAAACATCAATTTCACAGCTGGTTCTTTGGTTTCCTACAGCCTGTCAGCAGGGAAACCATAAGAGAGGATGATTTGCCTCAGTTGTTTAAGGTGCCATTTCTGAACACTGATGCCCAAAGCAAAGCATCTCAAGGGGCTGCTGATCAAATACCCACAAAAAAATGGGCCAGATTTGTCAAGACTCATATCCAACTTGCCACACTTGGCTCTACAGCATATAAAGGAAAAGAAATTGCAAAGAGATATTGGTCTTTATCATCACCAACTGGAAAGATCAACTCACCCAAAGCCTGCCAGAGCTCAAGGAGTGTTTGGGCAACACTCTCAGGCACATGGTGGGATTCTTGGGGCTGTCCTGTGCAGGGCCAGGTGTTGGAGTTTGATGATCCTTGTGGATCTCTTCCAACTCAGAACAATCTGTGATTCTGTGAAAGAATTTTAATTGCCAGAACATAACATTTCAGAGAGCAGTGCCCCTCTGCATTCACTTCTGCCTTCCCTGCTGAGCCAGAGCAGAGCTGACTCAGGCAGCCCCCATCCCCAAGAGCTTCACTTTAGTTTCATCTCTGCCTATAAACATTCCCCAAAGCCAAGAACTGCTGCTTCCCCACTACCACCCCTTAAAAACTAAGTACCAGCAGCTCTGCCCAAGGCAGAGCTCAGCCACAATCCCTCCTTCTGCTCTTTGTTCCTCACTGACAGGAACAGCCTCTTAAACTCCATTGTAATATAAAGGAGATGGAAAAAGGAGCTGAACTGCAGCTTAGTGTGACTCATCTCTGATCCACACCACTTCTTTCTCCTCAGAAGCAGGCTCCCAATAAATGAATGCATAAATAAATAAATAAGTCCTCCTGCTTCAGGAACAACTCTAAAGCAACTCTCAGATCTAGAAATGGTCACAAGAGTTTCAGCTTTTTAAGCTTTTTTTTTTTTCTTTCCCAGAAGATTATATGTAAAATAAAATGTATTTTGGAGTTTAACTTCACACAGGTATCATTTCTTAGTACCTCAGGCACTGTGGGAGGTGTTGCAGGTGAGAGGACACAAGGGACCAGCTGGACTTCCTTGGTACATGCAGGATGTATTCCAGGCAGGGAGCAGAGGACATTGATATTCCAACCCTCCCACCCACTCTCCAGTGCCTCCATGTTCCCATAACTCCACGACCCATGGGATGCCTCATTGCTCTGAACATCTGCTTCATCCCACCTCTGCCACACTGATCTGCTCCTCTTCCCTTTCCTTCCCGTGGTGCCAGGCAGGAAAAGCCCACAGGCTGAGCACGGAGGAGAGGGAGCAGCTGCTGCCAAACCTGCGAGCCGTGGGGTGGAACGAGGTGGAAGGCAGAGACGCCATCTTCAAAGAGTTCCACTTCAAGGACTTCAACCGGGTACGAGCACCGGGGACACGGAGTTTTACAGACTGGGACACCTGGTTTGAGGAGCAGGGAGTTCCCCCTGCAAAACTCAGCCAAAGAAACTCCTCTGTGTCTCTCCTGAAATGGAATGGCTGAGCAAACTAAGCTACCCAAAACACCAAAGTGCTCAACCCAGCATAGTTTGTCTGGGAAACACTCCTCAGAAAGAGGAAAGCCCATAGAAAACTCACAGAATATCCCAGGCCTTGCATTTGGTTGGGTTATCTAGACACAGGCAGTGTAAAATTAATAGTAATGGGGTGAAAGCCAATATATTGCAGGGTAAGTGGTTCAGAGTTAACTTTCCTTCTTACTCTGCAGGCCTTTGGCTTCATGACCAGAGTGGCTCTACAGGCAGAAAAACTGGACCACCATCCTGAATGGTTCAATGTGTACAATAAGGTAAGAAACATGGATAGTGGGGACAAAGCAGAGCACTTCAGGGAGCAACTCCCTTTTATGAGGGATAAAACAGGAGCAGCAAGTCCTGTTCTCATCAGCAGGACCTCTTCCCTCAGATGCTATTCCTGTATCACAGCCAGCCTACAGGTATCACAGATCCTTTCCTCCTTTTTCCCCATCCAGCTGAGCAGTAGCTGCCCTAGGCTGGCACCAGGGTTGCTTTTTAAAATCTGTATCAAATAGCATCCACAGGAAAAGCTTCTGGGGAAGGAGTGAGTTGAAAATGGGCACAGGTGGCGACTGTGACCAAGGCAGGGTGGCAGTGATAGCTTCTGACCAGGATGAGCTATAGGAAGGAGAAAAACCAGGCAAAGTGCCAGAGTGCCTCTCCCACCCCAGAGAATTTTGCTAACAAGCTTGGAGCTGCTGCCCCACCAGATGTAGCACTGGGGGAAAGCAGCCTGGCTGTTTCTGTCGGCAACACTCAACCTCTCTGTCTGCCTTAGGTTCACATCACCTTGAGCACCCACGACTGCGGGGGTTTATCGGAACGAGACATCAACCTGGCCAGCTTTATCGAGCAGGTGGCAGCTTCCCTCTCCTGACCAGGGATGCACACAGCCAAAAACCCACTGTGCCACTGTGTCCTGCCAAGATGGCTGCACCCAGAGCCTTCTCCCACTTCCAAGCTAGATCCTGGATCCAGACAGCCCGACACCTCACTAACCTCCCTAGAGCAGCACAGATGGATGGAAGCACTTCTCAGGGTGTCTGTATCCATCTCTGATCTTGCAAATTCCATCCTTAAGCCATTCCTTTGCCATATGATCCCACACCCCCAACTGCTGAGCCTTTACCAGGAGTCAATCATATCAGAGTCACAGGATGGTTTGGGTTGGAAGAGACCTTAAAGATCACCTTGTTCCACTCCCTGCCATAGGTAGGGACACCTTTCACTATCCCAGGCTGCTCTGAGCCCCATCCAACCTGGCCTTGGACACTGCCAGTAATGGGGCAACCACAGCTTCTCTGGGCACCCTGTTTCCAGGGCCTCACCACTCTCACAGGGAAGATTTTTTTCCAATATCCCATCTAAATCTATTCTGTGTGAATCCATTTCCCCTTGTCTTTTCACCACATGCTCTTGTATAAAGTCCTTGTCCCTGTTTCCTGTTGGTTCCTTCAGGTACTGGAAGGCTGCGGTTAGGTGACCCCGAAGCTTCTCTTCTCTGGGCTGAACAATCCCAAATTCCTCACAGCAGGGGTACTCCATCCCCTCTGATCGTCTTGGTGCCTCCTCTGGACTGGCTCTAACAGGTCAATGTCCTTCCAGAGTCAAGTTAAACCATTGCACCAGTAAATCTGTCCAGAGCCTGCCCCCGTCCAGCCCGTTGTTGCTCCTTACCTCCTGGAACGTGCTTTCTGCCTAAAACATGTCTTGTGAACCCTCTGGCTTGTCTGTAACCAAGAAGCAATGTGCTGTGCAATTTCTCATTGCTGTAGCCCCTGTCCAGTACTATTACATCAGGCACGTGGTCTCATCAACTGGAGCCTGCCTTTAGTAGGACATAACTGAAAATGTTTACAATAAACATCTCGTTTAACCTGATGGCTCTTTGGAAAGAGGCCTCATTGATCAAATGACACCAACAGGTTTTCCCAAGGGCAGGTACTGCCCTGACTGCTCTCAAGAAGGTGCTTCTGCCATGAAAAAGCTCCACACCGAAATGGCAGATGCCTTCACCTCTCAGAGTGACTGGGGTCTCAAAGACAAAGAGATGATCAAAGCCAGGGCAGGTAAAAACTGTGTAAAATCACAGCTGTGCTGTAGCCACGGCACAAACACAGAGAAAGTACAACCCAAAGGCACAAAAGCAGCATGGCACCAGGCCAGGAGCTGCTTAGGGTGGAATACTCCCCAAAAAGAGGTTGTGGGTGGATTTGGTGGTGCAAGATCTTCACTGATACAATGAACAATTTATGTGTAACCAACAGCATTTGCTTTCAGCACAACAGTCTGGGAAAAAACACTACAAACACGCACTCCAGGTCTTTTTTTCACCCTTTAAAGTTCTACAAAGTATTAATAGAAAATCCATAGCTGTTAACTTCCAGCATCTTTGAACATCACACACAAGATGCAGACACGGACACCACCTTCATTTCGACAGAAGGACAGAGCAGCCCTCAGGCAGAGTTAGTAAGACTCACAAACCATCCTCCCTGCCATAGACTGGGCTGTGCATGAGCAATTCCAGGAACAACAGGTCCCCATTCATTCAAATGAGCACTGAAGCAGAAAAAAAAGAGCTCAGTGAGGCTAGATAGCTAAATGCACCATTTTAATACAAACCAGGCCCATTTTCACCAGCTCTCCAGCTATTTCAGCCTCCACTTTGACAGTGGCAAATCAAAGCAATGCAGAAAATTGCCATCAGATCAACTCATCCCATTTGTCCATTAAAAAGTCCTCATGGATTTATTGGGCAAGGTATTATTGTATTGTACGCAACCCTTCTGCTCCCCTCTCCCCCAAGTCATCAGAAAAGTGCAGATGAAATCCATGGCATGAAGACACACATCTCTTCTTGGTCCATCCCATTGGATATTCTTCATTCTAGTACCTAAGAACAGGTGAATCCCTTGGGAGTGCTTTGTACAAGCAACAAATTAAATGTTCCGCTTGGAAAACCTGAAAATCCCGCAGGAATTAACAGTGGCAAGCATCCCTTCACGTCTAAAAGTACCGTCCAGTTCCAGATCATAATCCAGTTCATCTAATTCCTTTTTTTTTGTCTTTTAAACAATCACACAGCCTGTAAATCCGTTTTTCCAAAACCATTTGGCATGATAACACAGATGCAGATTACATGTTAGGTGACAAGGATGAATAAAAACTACACACCAGGGAATTAAAGTGGCCTCTTCCCAACCACAGGATTACATTTACAGTATAGAACAAATACACATGGAACAATTAAACCCACAAATATTATTAATAAGCAAAGCCCAGAATAGAATACATTGACTTACAAACAACATCTTCAAATACATCCAAAAATGTGAAATGGAGCACTGATCTGTTAGATCCATCTAATTCCTGGGAGGAAAATGCAACCAGGGAAGGAAGAGAAGGGAGTCTGTCTCTCCTTCAGCCCACCCCGATCCACCCCTTCTTTCTTTTAAAGCAGAAACAAAAAGAGTACCTCCCTTTTTTTTTGTTTTGTTTTGTTAAATCTCGGTTCCAAAGAGAACCATCACAGTAGCCAGACACTTAAGACTGTCTCTAAAGTACTGCAAACTCAGAGATACAGTAATGGTCATATTGGCAAGACCTTGAGAGAATAAATAGGTCCAAAACAAACTGCCAGAGCTGATATCACCATCAAAAGACTCTCGGGCAATTCAGTGATTTCAAAAGGGCTCAGAGACTTGCAAAAAGTCATCAAGCTCAGGGCAGATGGCCAAAATGCTTTTGTCTCCTCGCACAGGGAATAAACCTGGTGGAAAGCCAGAATCCTTCCCACAATGGCTGGGCCCAAGGCTGCACTGGTTTGTGCAGGGGCTGGTGAGTGACCTTCTCGCTCCTTAAAATTCCTGTGCTTCAGCCAAGGGTCAGCTTCAGGCTAGCAGGCTACAGCAGAGAGATGTCTTCAGATGCCCTGCACACGAATGTGCAGACATGGCATGAAGTCTTCGCCCACGTGTGGGATTCTGCCTGGGAAACTCTCTGTTCCATGCAAAAAGCTGAGAAGAAACATGGGAAAGCCCTGCAAGAGTAACTCCAATGCTACTTAAGAGATTCTGGCTCGTCCTTGAGGCCACAGCTGCCTCACAAAGCTGCGCTGGGAAACTCTCTCACCCTAAAACAGCAGGGAGAAATAGAAAGGCTGAGCCATGTGCCCAATGCTGGAACATCTCTGACTTCGGCATCCTTTCCTCTGCTTCTCGCAGCTCTCCAGCATCTTTGTAATACTGTGAAGGGACTTGGCTCATTACAACTACTATCCTACCTAACAGGCAAGGGTGCTTCCTCTGAGGCCAGCCTGCCTTTGAGGTTCGTTTTCAGAATTAGTACCATAAAGAAACAACCACAACCAAGGTCATGGTCAACAGCTGAACCCTCCAACCCTCCCTGGCATGCCACAAAAAAATAGCCAGAGAAGCATCAAGGCACAATGGTGAATGCCCTTTTGATAATGTGCCTTAAAAGAATCAGTGCAAAGAGCTGAGATTACTCCTAATACAAAAATCACCTTTTTGATACTAAAAGATCATGGTAAAAAAATCCGTCTGCACACAACGTCCCTGGCTGTGACACGGGCCAGGGCCTGGCTGGCTCTGCTACAGCATCCTGAGGGGACAGTGTAAAACCTTCAATTTCTGAACAGTGAAATGAGCTTTGCACTTCCCTCCAGATTTGTGCAAGGGAAAACAGCACTCCTGGGTGGTCAATGCATGTCTTCTACAAGAGGCAGGGGAGCAAAACAGCCACGATGTACCTGGGGATTTCAGTACCATCCAGTTCCTCTCCCCATGCCGTCTGCTTGGTTTCTACTTCTGCTGTTGTTCAACAGTTTCCAGAAAAGGATTTTGTGTTGTTTTTTTTCTCCCTCTCAGCAGATATTGATTGCAGTCCCACTGAGATCTCCAGAGGGGATTTCAAAAGGAGGCCATGACTACCTTCCCTCTGCCAATTTATCAGCTCTGCATTACGCAGATATAAGGCTCCCAGCACGGTCTGTTAAATGCAGCAACTTACAGGAATACTCAAGAAAACAAAATTTCCAATGTACTGTCTACTATTAACTTCTGGGAAGACTGGAGCTGTGGAACACAACATGAGAACTCAAATTTAACACTTGGCTGGACACTGGCTGAATGGCAGGTCTGAGGAGGAGAAACAACACGGAATGAAGTGACATGCAGAATACCTGAGGAAGTTGGAGCTGTGGAATGGACATTCAATTCACCATCAATAGCCATGATGAAAATAGGCAGGGGAGAGGCAAGAAAAGCCCTAAAACTGAAACTGGGCATGAAAACAATGCAGATTCCAGAACAGACTAAGACAAGGAAGGAATTTTTCCTGATCAAGCCACCCTCAGACCTGCAATTGTAGGAACAAAGGAACTGCAATCTCTTTCCCTAGGAAACCTTTGGAACCACCGCAGTGCTCACTGGCAAGGCACCGATTGTTGCACTACAGTCAGTGGTGGCTGGGAGAGCCGTTCATGTGCTTTTCACTGCTGGGAACATCCGTGCTGTAGAGGCCATCCAGGTATGCCTGGGAAATCTCCGCTACCAGGCTCCTGTCTGGGACGGACTGGGCCATTCCATAGATGGCTCCCTAGGCAGAAAAGAGCAGGCTGTTACACACAGGAGAAACACCCTCAGCCTAAACACCCTCTCACTGGGTGCTGGCCTCCTCACCATGCCGGTGGTCTTGGCCTTGAGGTCCTTCATGATGTCCTGGATGCTGTCCCTGACATCCTTCAGGAACTGCTCAGCAACGCCAGGCTTCGTGTGCAGCTGCGTGACGCAGAGATGGATGCTGGGCAGGCAGGGCAGAGGGCAGAGATTAACCACCTCTAGTACACACAGCTCCACATTTTCTGAGCACCCAACAGCAGCTGAGCCCTTCTGTGGTCAGTAATAACTGTGTATCTCTCTAAAACAGCATTCCCACTAAGGGTAGTCCCTGCAAAATGCTTGCTAGAACCAGTTCCTTCTTCCTTCCTTCCTGACTTTACAATTAGATTAAAGTTTCTCACCTCATCCCAGGTACCTCTGGTGAGAAAAATGCAGCTGCCTGCAAGTATGGTGACCACTGCCATCATTTCCCCTCTCCTTCCTCTGCAGCTTCTAAGTCATCACCAGAAGGAAGCACCCACCTCTGAGCTATCACCTCAGGCTCTCAAGACTGCTTCACATGGCCGGTCAAAAATTTTTTCAGTGCAGCTACATCTAGGAGCACTTGCCCTTTTTGCCCACAAAAGCCCAATTTCCCACTTCAGGAAAGTCTCTGACAAAGATTAATTTTACATTGAAAATGATCAGCCCTTCACTGTTCTTTCAATTACCTTCATCTTAAGTGGGCAGGAGGAAGATAGTAAAAATAAATAAATCCATCTACAAACCCTCAGTTAACTAAACATGAGATAAAGCCTTGGTTATTTATATTTTTCTGCTTGTATTATAGGTAAATAGAAAGGGAGCCTAAGATATATCCTCTGCCAGGCTCATTAAAATTATCATTACTTTATCTTCACTGCTGTATAACAGCAATTACAAAAGTGATTCCTGCTCTGCAGAGGAAAATTCTACATAAAATTTATCGGATATGGACAACAGCACTCAGCAAATCACGAGAGCTACATGGCCCAAAGCTGAGCATCTTGCATACCCTGGCTAAATACATCACTCCCTGGTCTGCACACACTCACCTTGGTGGGAACTGTAGGACATTCAAGTTCCATCCTTTTGCAGCTAAAAAATTAGATAATCGATAGATGTCAAAAGTGTCCGAGCCAATGGAGAGGACAGACACCTCCGGCTTCCCAAAAATGAAGATGCTGTCAATTTTTCTCAACCTTGGAAAGGAGGAGGAGAAAAGAAATGATTGATCAGGGTTACAGGTTCAGACATTCTGTCCACCCAGCTGGAGCCTTAATGGAAAAGCTACAGAAGGGAACAGATGGCAGCACATTCCCACCTAAAAATCATGCACCCAGCCCAGGCCACTGGGACTTGCCAAAGGACCTGAGGCATTACATACCCTAAAGTCAAGTAAACTCAGGAAGAAAGGGAGGGAAGAGGTAAGACAGAAAAGCAAAGAAAATCAGCTTCTCTCACACAGCCACGCAAGCACACCAACAAAGAAGAATATAAACCTTCTTTTGTCCTCCCTCCAGATTCCCCCGCTTCCCCCCCTCCCCTAGCCACGGCTGAGACAGAAGGAATTCTTGAAGCCAAATCAGAATAAAGGTATCTGCACCCCTCCCCTCTGTGCCACTCAGCTATCTGGGCACAAACAAAGCATATTCTCCCAGAACTGCCCAGTAGGTCCCTACCCAGCAGGTACCAGGGAAAAACAAAACAAAAGCAGTTTGGGAGGAGGGGTCCAGCCCGGGGTTGAAGAGCAAGATCCAAACACTGAGGCACCCACGTACTCAGATTCGAGGAAACGGGCTGTTTTAATGATCCTCTTTGTAGCCTCAACGTAGCCTGACTCTCCGATGTGCAGCAGGGTTGCCCAGCATGCAGCTATGATCCCACCAGGCCTGGAGCCTGCCACGGAGGGGGAGGCGTAAATTCCCCCTTGCCAGTCAGGGGCTACGAAGAACTGGTACTTCCTGTACTCCTTGTCACTGTAGAGCACCACCGAGGAGCCCTTGGGAGCGTAGCCATACTGCAAGAGGCACAGAAAGGCTTAGAAAGCAGCAAGAGGGCACAGGAATGCATCCAAGTCCTCACCAAGATCCCATTTGTTGATCAGCTGGAGAGCAGGAAGGCTCTGCAGAGGGCTTGGGACAGGCTGGGTCCATGGGCAGAGGTTCAGCAAGGCAAAGTGCCAGGTCCTGCCCATGGGTCACAGCAACCCCTCGCAGCTCCAGCCTGGGGCAGAGGGGCTGGGAAACTGGAAAAGGGCCTGGGGATGCTGGTGACAGCAGCTGTATGTGAGCCACCATGTGCCCAGGTGACCAATGGCACCTGGCCTGGATCAGGAATAGTGTGACCAGCAGGACCAGGGCAGTGACTGTCCCACTGTGCCAGGGCCCTTGAGTGCTGTGTCCAGTTCTGGGCCCTCATGGCCAGAGAGCCCTGGAGGTGCTGAAGCATGTACAGGGAAGGGAACAGAGTGGAGGAAGGGGCTGGAGCACCAGGAGCGGCTGAGGGAGCTGTCAAAGGGGCTCAGCCTGGAGAAAAGGAAGCTTGGAGGGACCCTCTCACTTTCTACAGCTCCTTGACAGGAGAGTGGAGCCAGGTGGGGGTCAGGTTCTGCTCAGAGAAAACAAGTGACAGGACAAGAGGAAACAGCTTCAAGTTGTGCCAGGAGAGGCTAAGGTTGGAAATCAGGAGGAATATCTTTGTGGAAAGGGTTGCTAGGGAGAAAGGGCTGTCAGGGTTGAAGGGGCTGCCCAGGAAAGTGGTGCAGTCTCCACCCCTGGAGGTGTTCATGGAACCACCATGGATGTGGTACCCAGTGCTCTGGTCTGGTTGATAAGGTGGGGATTGGTCATAGGCTGGACTCAGTCTTGGAGGTCTTTTCCAACCTGAGGGATTCTGTACTTTGGCACATTACACGCAGCATGTGAACAGAGCAGCCCTGCACCTCAGTGCTTCTCCACACAGCAGAAAAGAAATGCCTGAAGGCCAGGATGGCAACAGGAATCCCACCCCAAAAATGAAAGCACTGGAAAACCCTTCTCCTCCCTCCTTACCTTGTGGGTGTCAGCGGAAATGCTGGTCACACCTTCCACACGGAAGTCAAAGAGACGCTTTAGGGGGAACCCTGCCTTGTCCATGAAAGCAATAAGGAATCCACCCAGGCAGGCATCCACATGGAAGGGGATTTTGTATTTCACTGCAAGCTGTGTGTGAACAAGAGATCAGAGAACAAAACTATGTGGTTGGGGCACCCAAACTTCAGTCACCAAAATGTATTTGGCATTTCACAGTTAAATGTTCACTGAACCCTTTGAGAGCATCACACCACTCTGAAGCCGTGGAGTACAGGCGATGTGGAAGAGCTGGCTGTTTGTGGGATGCCTTTTCCTGCCTTCCACACAGAGGAAAAACAACATGGCATTTTGGTAGTTTGCTGTGTTTGCCAAAGGAATGTGACAACATTGTCTGAAAGGAATATCCTCAATAAAGTAAAAGGGACAAGCAAAATGAACAGAAGGTCAGAGGCCCTGGCTGGTCACATGCAAAATAAATAACTGGAGCACGGAGAGGAAAGAAATCAAGAGGTGTGTTTGGAAAACAAGATCCCAGCCCTTTGACTCCTACTCTCTCCACACGTTCCTCAGACTTCCACACCAATTTTGCTACAACCAGCAGGCCCTAAATCAAAGCCTTTTCACCAGGTGAGCCATTTAGGCGTTCTTTCCTTTCAGGTAGCAAAGAATGAGCACGTCTGGTTGGTCTCAGTCTCCCCCGAGCTCCCAAACTGCATCCTACATACCCTGCTGTTGGTCAACAGCTCATTTGAGACAGTAATACTCTTCCAGCCAGTGGGATCCCCCCACCAAACTCACTGCTTGGCATCCTGGAACCCCTCTGCTGTTCTTGTGCTGGTTTTACTGCTACCACACACACCTTCCTACAAGTAGGAGTATCCTACCTCTGCCACCTCTTCAATGGGGTCCATAATTCCATGTGGGAACTGGGGAGCAGAACAGACCAGCATGGCTGTGTTCCTCGAGATAGCTCTCCTCATTGCCTGAAGATTTAAAGAGAGAAGATGCTCACATTCCATTTACCAAGTGCCATCCTGCCAAAAAAGATAAAAAGTGAGAACATGCAGAGTCTGGTCTTAAAAAGCAATGCATAAAAGTGTACAGAGAGGAGAGCAACAAGCTACAATCACTCATCCAGCTGGAAACACCATAATATTTTTGTTCACCCTCCTCTGAAATCTGGGGCTATTTATGAAATACATGAATTACCTGTTTCTAAATGAATCCCATGGGACAAAGGGATAACATCCAGTTATTTCAAATACAACCTTATCTGCAATTACAGGAACTTAGTCATGCTGTTTTCATTGTTTCTGTAAAATTCCTCCCTCTTTATCCACTGACTTACTACCTGGACAGCTAGATGTCTTGCTAGTTGCTGCACTATGCTAACTTCCTCACAGAGAGAGCCTAAAGTGATACCTGAACATCCACTTCCATAGCCTTGGTTAGTGGTATTTGGATCAGCTTCATGCCAAAGTAGTGTGCTGCCTTGTCGAAGGCTGCGTGGGCGCTCACCGGGACCAGCCTGGAAAAGGAGCAGATCAAATGAAAGTAACCTTTGCTGTCTCCCATCTGGAGTGGCAGTGGCTAAACAGCCTTAACCAACCCTGTTTTCTGAGGCTTCATATCATTATCAGAGCCCTAAATGTTAGAGAGGGAAGAAAAGAACCACCAGTGTTTCATTTCTTTTCACATTTTCCCCTCAAAGCAATTAACCAGAAAAATATTTTCCATGCACCATCTAGAAAAGAGGCAGCACATTAGAGACAGCAAATCCTCTATTAGCAGTGTGATGATTAGCACATTTGAGCCCCAACCAGCTCATCTCCAGCCTCACAGTTTTCAGGCTAAGTCCTCTTTGATCTGAATAAATCAAACCCCTGGAATACTTCAAAGGGCCCGACAATCTCTGCTCAAGAGCAGAGCTGATCCGAGCAGGCTGTCTAGAGCAGCAGACAGGTATTGCCAAAATACATCTGCTCAGCATAGCCTCCCAGCAACATCTGTGCCCCCCAGGCTGCTTTAAAGCTTCCTGTGCTTTTGAACTCTTCTTTCCACACAGGTTTCTCTCCTTCAGATGGAGATGGACAAGGAATAGGTCGTAATGAGCTAAGAAATGGAAGATTATTGAGGTCCAGCACCTCCTCAGCTCAAGGGGGACAGTAAATCCCACAAGCCCCCAAAGGAAGAAGCTGTGGTGGCACCACTCACATTTCTGGCTGTTTGATGCCTCTCTCATAAGCCAGGTCTCTGTATGCCTTGCAGGCCATCAGGATGCTCTCAGTCCCCCCAGATGTCATCTGTCACCAGAAAAGAAACAAACAAAGAAAAATAACAACGGATGTTACAGGAGGGAAGAGCAGAAAGGGGACATAGGCACAGCCTCTGCTTCGGAGGTGCACAGGACAACTCAGGGTTTGAACGGCAGCAGAAGCCACCGAATAGCAGGAGGCAGTTTTCTGACACAGCTTGAAAATGCAACATTTAAATGTTGAATCCTCCATTTAAATGGGATAGGGGAAAGGGCAAAGAAACAAAAAGTATTAAATTCCAGACCCCAACTGGAGGGGACCACATTGCACAGTCACCTCACCTCAGAAAACTACTCATACTTAAGCTCTCGATTATCTGGGGATTGTTTATCTGCATTACAGATTAATTATGCCACGTATACGGAAATAACAAAGTTGATTTTGTGATAAGTCAGCTGAAGTCCAGGAGGGTTTATTGGGTCTGGAGCAGTGCCACACCAAAGCACAGAGTCAGCTCAGGGTTGGCACCACTCCTAAGCTACAAAACCTTCCCAGAACACCTAGAATGCTGCAGGACTCAGAGCTCTCTCCCATCTATTCTCAGCAGAGGCCAGCCTAGGTCTGCTCAATACCAGAGCTTCTAAGCCCTCAGGAACACAAGAAATTTTACACCAGGAGAAATTTATGCATTCCTCTCCCCAGCCAGTCCCTCAGTATCCACACCACCTACTAACCCGGCTGTCCTAGCCCTCTTCACCCTGACCCACAGGGTTTGCATCAGCAGGTGGATGAGAGGAAGGTACACACAGGTTTCCTCTTGCACACTTGAACTCAAGAGCTGGTGCAAATACATAAATTAAACTCTTTACAGGAAGGAAATCCTTACGTGGGAGGACTTGTGGGTCAGCTTTATGAGTTCTGGCGTGCAGGGGACACTGGGCACAACCTTTCCCAGTAAAATTTTAACCTGGGAAACTGTGAGGTTGGTTTTTCAAGCAGCCTGCAGGACAGACTTCCTGGATGAGCCATAACCTGAGGATGTGGGCTAGCTGGGACAGTTATACAGAGGTTCAGGTAAATGATGAATCAAAACTTACTTGTACTGCTTATGGGGGACTAATTTTGCTCCTCAGACCTCCTGAAGCAACTGCCACTTCCCCTTTTAACTTCTTCCCCCTCAAACATAAAAAGGACCCAGTCACATTTGTATGCCTTATGACATCTGGAAGTTTGGGTTTTCCTTTGGTTTTTCCCTGCTGACATGGCTGCAAACCCCAAAAATGCCAAGAAGTGTGACTGTGTGACAATGACTAAACATGAAGTACAGAGATAAGGAACAAAGTTCACAGCCTGCCAGGATTTGTTCCTTACACAACCCAAGCCAGCAGCAGCTGCTGCCACAGGCAGTGTGGAAACGACTGTCACACCACAGACAATTCCTGATTTTTGGGGGAAGTTTAAAAGCAACAGCTTTTAAAGAGACCTAACAGAGTCTCTCAGTGCATAAAGACATTGCTGCATTAATTGTGAAGCAAATGGATGGCAGCAGGAACATAATGTTTTAAGGGTTTTATGGGCTGTGTCACTCACTTCTCTATGTGTCACTCATAAACGCCCTTCATGAAAAGATCTGTCAGGTTGTCAGTGATTACCCTTTGGTAAAAAAAAAACACCCAGCTGGTGACAAGACTGCCTTCCTACGGAGTAGGAGAAGAGGAATGGGATTATTGCATACTTGTACCTATTCTTGCAACACTGCTTAATGATTGTGAAAACTGCTAGGAAGGACATGGGGATCTTGGGATTTGTGTTACTGAACACCAGGCCTGCTCCTTGTTGGGCAGCATTCCCTACTCTCACCTAGATAACCCGCTCTTGAAAAAGCAACCTCTGTACAGTCTTATTCCCATTTCAATCTTTCCACCAAAACACCAACATCTTGCCTTCATATGCAACAAGCCTCTCCTCGAAGTCTGGCTTTATCCTCTGTATGGAAATGCTGAGCCACACACCGTTTTTGGTAGGTCAGAGCTAACACTTGTCAGCAGTCAGACACATGCGGAGTTAGGAAGAGCATCCAGGATGGATCCTTCTCCCAGGCACCCAGACTGGCATGCAGATGACCACACAGAAAGCTTGTTCAAACAGCTGAAAATCCACCCAAAAAGCTGAATTTCAGCCAGGACAGCTTCCTAAATTGGCCCACAGCCAGCACATCATGAGTCTCCACCACAGAGAAGTGCCAGAGTCTGGAGCAGCACCTTCAGCCCAGTGCAACTCCAACAGCAAAATCCTCTTGGTCCACATGGATTATACCTATGGATGGAGCCTGCTCCTTTACAGGAGGCTTTGTCAGCTTAGCCACTGACAGCAAACTCGTTCTGCTGTAGCCAGAGCCTGAATCACTGTCACAGGATCCAACTTCCCCAGTGCCTGTGGCAGCGGCACCCGGCCAGCACGCGGTGATTCAGCACCTGCCAAGGGCTCACACACATTCTTCACTGCCCTCAATGAAAGTCCACAGGCTTAGGCCATGCCATGGGGAAAAGGGGCTGGAAACATGCATTGTTTTAAGCAGCTATGCAACCCTGCACTATCTTCAAAGGCCAGGCAAAGGGTGGGGGAAAAAGAAAAGTAAATAGACATTTTGTGTTCTTGATTTATTTGTTGTTCTCCAAATGGGAAGGGAGAGGAGAGAGTACAGGAAATAAATATCCTTCCTGCTTTCCAGACTCAGTATATCACTTCCATTGCTCCCTCCCTCCAAATCCCAGTGCTCTGGAACCTCAACATTACAACAGCAATAAGAGATATGGTGGTTTCTATTCCCTATTCCAGGACTCCTTTGGCCATGTCACTGTCAAGCTGTCAGACATTAAAGAATCACTTTGGTTTGTGGTCTCTAAAGTTTTGCTTCCATTTTCACCTGAAGAAACACGTCCATTCAGACCCTGGAGACAAAGCTGACCAAAAGTTTCACTAAGCTGAACTACCCCAAGAATAAAAAAAAAAAGCAAACTACAATTTATTTCTAGGGCAACAGAGTAAAAAAACACACCACAATCCACTGCATGGTCATAATATTGTGGCAGCCTCCCATAAAACCCCTGGAAGCCTGCAGGTTGTAAATTCCACAATTTGTGTCTCTCAAGGTGACCTGCTCATCACTACAGATAAAATCTGACAGATCTGCACAGTTTAAGTCCCCCTCAAGACACATCACTCACATCTCCCTACTTCAAATGTACAGCCAAGGTTTGGATGCTCCAGAATTGGGGGAGAAGAGACAAAATGGGTTTCTAGAGGAGGTTTAGGCTCAGCTGTAGAATACGTGGAACAAGAATTCACAGAGAGATCGACATCAAATGCTCACATGTCACCACCCACACACAGAATTTTTCCCTATGCTTCAAAGCTGCCCTTTCTTTTTAAAGTTCAAAAAGCTACTTAAAAAAAACACTGAAGCTTGTATAAAAGTGATTTCTCCCCATATTACAGGGGAAATCCACAGAGCCAACACTGCAAAACAAAGCACCTTGTGAACATGAACACATGCACACATCAGACAAAAACAAACTCCCCTGTTCCTCTTCTATGTGTTGAGCTTAATTAGTCCTTCCAAATCATTGCAAGAACCTGATTAGAATCTTCCAGGTGCCCAAACTCACCAATTCCTGTCTCTTTGCTCTTGCATAACACAATTAAAAGTAAGAACAATAGTAGCAATTAGTGAGAAATAGGAAGCATCCATCCACTGCTGAATATGACTACTTTTAAAACTGCTTAGGACCTGAAATATCTCTGAGAGAGATTTAAGGCAAAGGCATGTCTAAACCCCCTCAACCACCAGGGCATTGTTAGATCTTTCATGGCCGTGCCAACAAAGGAGAATTACAGCTCACATGGCTCAGCTAAAGGCAACTCCTGTAAATCATGCAACCTGCTCATCTGATTTAACATTCAGAAATGTAAAAAAGATGGGTTTCTTTTGGGCATTTATGAAAAGCACCAAAAACCTTCAAAGAGGAAGCTCCCCAGAGATTCTGCTGAGGGAGATGTCCATATGACACAGGGCAGGACCACACAGAGATCCCAGGCTGCTGAAAACCTTGGGAACAGCATGGATGTGTCACTGGTCTGCTTTCCCAGACTGAGTAGCAGAATGTCGTTCCCACAAAGTGCTGTTCTGCACCGTGCTGTGGAAATCAGAGCACAAAAGAAGTGAAACTGCCTCACTGAGAAGTCCAGACAGGAATTTTTCGGTGCTTTCCATGCAGTACAGATGCAGACACCACGTCCAGAAACACCAACAAGTTCCATCTGCCTTCAGGGACCAACACCAGGCACCAACAAATTGGCCAAGCAGTCCCTGCTGCTTAAATCAAGTTAGTAAATCCAGTGGACAGGGGCCTGGAACTGTGACACTGCTTCTGAGAGGTGGCAGTGAGGAAATCCAGGGGAGAAAAAGCAGTTGTTCTAAATTTCAGCACTGCAAAAGTTGAATCAAGTAAACCAGAGGCCTTCTCTGTAGAATGAGCCAGCAGTCCCTCTTGAACAGATTAAAGATAACTCAGAGCATTGCACCTTGCCTGGTTTAGAATTAAAACCACTCTGCATTACAGCTTTATGGGTTATAAAAGTCTAACTGCAGCACTCTGAGCCACCAGCTACAGCAGGGCCTTCCCGAGACAGAAAGTAAATCATCAGTTTGAAAAAATGCTCTTTTTAAATGAGTTTGCAACTGTCCAAGCCTCCAGAAATTCTTCTGAAATCTTAATTCAGTTCTGGGGAGAAGAAAAGAAAATAAGGGAAGTCCCTGAGCCCAACTACTTAAAGAGCATGTGACCTCTTGATACCCATCCATCTCTCTCCATCAGCAGTCAGCAACTCTGGGCACTTTACCCTCAGGAAGAGCAGTAGGAGGAAGACAAAAACTCCACTGGAAACACTCATTCAGACATGCTAATTACAGGGGTGCAATTAATCTGCCGTTTCTGGCCCATCAACTTTCCAGCCCTCCCCTTCTCCCTGGAAACTGGGCTGTGTTCAAGCAGCCAGGAGAGAATTCCACGGCAGGTTGTGCACTTCCCCCTTTGCTTTGTGGCACCGTCCTTGGGAGTGAGAGGAGGACAGAAGGAAAAGCAGGATTTCCCAGAGTACATTCGTGCAGGTCTCACTTTGGCTGTGGCAGTTTTTACCCGTTCTGACCTTCTCTTAGGCAATTCCACTTTTCCATTGCAGTGGGAGAGCGCCCAGGGCCAAGGCTGACACTTTTACGGCGCAATTTACATAACAAAACCCGAAGGCCTCCGGTGCAGGCTTCAGCAAGCAAAGTTCCTCAAGCATCCATCAGTCACACAGCTCTCTGCCTGTTGTATCAGCTGATGTCCCAACGGCTGATAGAAACTAGTTCCAACAGCTTCATGCCCAGCCTCTGCCCTACTCCAGGGATAATCTCCCCAGTGCTCTCAGCACTGCAAGCCAGGAAGGAGCTGAGGTGAGGGCAAATGGATTTTAGAAACAAAGAGGCACGTTCCTCCTCTAAACTTGGAGGTGCTACAAGAATACAGTCCTGAGAAGAAAAGTCAGATCAGAGGGTGTCACCTCCTCCTTTCAAAGGCAATCACATCTTGCGCTCCCACACAGTTGAGTTCATCTTCAATCCCACTGGGAGTCTGATCCCAACTCCACCTTCTACAGAGCTACTCCAGTACTCAACTCCTTAACACAACCAAACCTCCAGCTGCCAGGGAAAGCCTACTCAAGGCCAGTTCAGCTCATAAGCTCCTGTGTCAACACTGCCTTCCGACACTGAAAGCATCAGTTTAAGAACACATATTTGGACTCTTGCTGGGAATTTTATCGAGGCTGTAAAATGAGTTTGCACTGGAAGGCCACATAAGCCTGGAAATGCAGCTTTCCAGCTGGACAGCTAACAATCCATGCCATGCCTGCTTGTTGGTGAGTAGCCAGCCAGCCAGCCCTGCCCTCAAGCTTAGCAATCTGGCAGGCTCACAGATTTCCAGCTCAGAGACTAAAACTGAGGGGAGCTTCTCAGAGTGACACTTGTCTGTTCACAATTCCCCCCTGACAACCAGCCAGGCTGCATTACACCAGTTCTCTTTTCCAACTGCCATCAAGCCTGTGTCACTTAAGAGTGGGGAAAAAAAGCTGAAGTAAAGGGTCTTGTTCAGAGAATTGTTAGTTCTCTAAATTTAACTCTGAATTAAATTGTCTCTCATAAAGCTTCACCAAGAGGAAGAATTAAGCAATCTCCATCCTGCTGGCATGGAATACACCAGAGTGACTTACCCTCAATCTCATCTGGAGAGCACAGGTGCATTTGCACTTATCAAAGTCAAAAATACCCAAAATGTTCAGGAGGCAGTTCAAGACAGGCTACTTACAGCACCACAAGAGTTGGGGCCCCCGTGGAAGAGAGTACAGGCAATCCTCACCACTTCTGCTTCCATCTTCCTCAGACCAGGGAATATATCTGGATGGAGAGGATTACTCCAGGCAAACTCTTCATACACCTTCAGAAAACAAAGAGAGAAAGTCAGACTTACAGATGAGGCTTTGAGAACTCCCCATGTGTCCTGTAGAAGCAAATTAGCTGCATTTTACCCTAAGAACACTACATGACTTAACTGTTCCTGCAAACAGATGCCACAAGCTGGGAAGCTTTAGCTGAGGAGTAAAATAAAGAAAAAACAATTTTTCTAAGGCATTCAGACCTCTGGAGTGATTTTACAGCACAGCAATATATCTTGTTGTAAGGACATATCTAATAATTTTGCTGTTTTTAAAGAACACAACACACATCCTGCGATTACTTTAAACAAAACAGGCAAAAAAAGTGACTTTGCAGGACTTGTTCTCAAGTTTACTGTTGGGGAGGGGTGGTTCTGAGGCAGGTAGAAAAGCACAAATGCCCACCCACAGCACAACAAAAGTGGCTGTGGAAACCAGTATTTCTGCTCATTCCAAAACTGTGGACTCACAGGATACAAGCCTGGAACAGGCCAATCCCAACCTCCTGCAGTCCAGATCAAAAAGCAACTGCAGGGATATTAAATAAAACACAGCAAAATAAACCAGTGAATAATCAGCACAAACAAAGGGAATGTTTCCACAAAGTGATCAAAGCCGAGGCCCCTCCAGAAAGGCTGCTCTGAGCTTTGCTTCCCCAAAAGTGGCACAGAAAATGTCAACAAGAGAAAGAAAACAGCAATAGCAACCACCAAACAGAGCCCATTACAGCTGCTACAAAAGCTGTTCCCAGGAGCAAGAGGGCCAGACTTCCCTTTCTAGCAAAACAACTCTGGAAGGAGAGGTACTTGAAAACAAACCTTCAGGCTGTTTAGGTTATTTTCCAGCCTTCTCACAGGGAGAAGTTCCTGAGCAGGTAAACAGACCTCACAAAGACACCACTGAAGCGTGCCAGTGCTCCATTGTTTAAGATTTGGACCACACAGCCATGCCAAAAAACTGTTTTCACAAAGCTTCTCTTTTGCTCAAACCAAGAGGAGTTTAGTTTTGCTCAATGAAAGTTGTTCCAGTACCAGTCTCCAGTTCATTTGTAATTACTAATTACTTTCTCACTCAAAACAGCACCTCATCTGATTAGATCCCAGTTATCTCTACAAGGTGTTTTCACAGGGACAGTTACGTGGGCCAGAGTTATGCTGCCCAAATTGCCACTAATTCCCCTTCCCAGACTTAAGTTTTATATCTTCCCTATTTATTCTGGGATGCTGGAACAGCTCTGAGGGGTTTCTGGTCATCCTGAACATGCAAAGTTGGCCAGTTTGCACTTTACCTTCACCAGCAGGTGGGTGAGTTTCTCTTCACCACTGTACACAGTCCCAGAGACTTTGCCATCCTGCCAGCGTACATCTCCTGGAAGAGAGGGAAGAGCACACTGCTCACAAACACAGCCATTCCCAGCCAGTGTGGAAAAGCACATGGGAAATCCCCTCAGTTCCACAGAGGAGGACTCAGCTTTTGAGATTTCCCTGAGTTTTGTGGCCCAGGGACAGCTGTGTGTGAAGCTGAGCCTGGCGTGAACTTAGCAAACAGCAAGTAAATGATGACTAAAGAGTCAGCACATAACCAACATGTAGCTGCAGCAAGCAGTTATATTAATATGTAATCCACTTAATCTCCATCAGTCTCCCCAGACTGCTGTTCAACCAACTGGACACTAAATTAAAGCCACTTACAAAGAGCACCCACCACCACTGTAAGCTGAGAAAAGATGGAAAGGCCAAATTTGTACTGCTAAAATCCACAGTGCTGGCACCTCGACTAAATTTCACCTAAACTGGGATTTCCAGGCAACTTCCAAAGGGGAGTGTGAGGGGGAAATAGGGGGGCCTTAAGAAAAGAAAAAAGAACACAGTGAAGGAAGGAAACAATAATTTAAGAGAAAACACAGATAGAAGCAACATTAGCAATACACAGTAGTAGAAAAGAAGGAAGTTGTTCCAGGACACCTGACCATGAAATTGATTGTTTCTGAATTTGGAGCAGATGCACTGTTCTAGCAGAAAATTCAAGGCATTTCTCAGATTTGGGATAGAAGCAGGGCAGTCATATCTTCTCCTCTGGACAGGAAGTCACCCAAATTTGCTCATTAGGAGCAACAGGTAAACAAATCAGGGGGAACATGCTTACATGAGAGAGGCAACTCAAATTAAGTGTCAGACACTGCTTGTGTGGACTCAGCCAGGAGAACATCATCATCATCATGACTCTTCCTTAAAAGGCTTTTCCAAGGCACAAACCATTGTCTCTCTTAATTGAAGTCATAGTCTTGGAAATTCCCTAACAATCCTACTTGGAAGTTGGTTTTTTTTTTATTTTGAGCATTTTCTGGGGCTTCACAGAAAAAACAGTTTCTGGTAAAAGTCAAACATCAAGGCAACTGCTCAGAAATGCAATCTGAAAAGAGAACTTCCTCCACATTTCTCTTCTCTTCAGCTCTCTCATCTCTCCATCAGCCTAGAATTCTTGTGGAAAGAACGGAATTTCAGTGTAAATATCTGAACGTGGTATTAGAACTCAGGAATCTTAGTCATGTCCAAAAGGAAAAGAGAAAATTTGCAAAGGGACAAAATATTTAAGCTGAAACCATGAGCAGGAGTCACTGGGATTCATTTAAGAGAGGAAGTGTCATGTCTGGTGTCTGAGACCCACCTCTGCTGCAGTGCAGACTCACCTTTTGAACTGTACTCTTTCATCTTCTGCAGCACTTCAGGCTGGCTCATGCCTTGTTCGGGCAGCGCTTTGATATAATCCTTCTCATCTTTCAGGAAGGATAAACTGGAAGTGACATCATTCAAGGCCTCATCAATCTTCTTTTGAATCTAAAAAGAAAGAGAAAAGCCTATCAAACAATGGTACTGGTCAAATTCTAAATAATTGTTGAGTGGGTGCAGGACAGGACCCACTGCCTCCATCTGTGGTGTTGGCAGAACAGACAAAACTGCTCCACTGGGAGCTTTGACCCCTTTCCTTAGTGCTTGAGAAAATAAAACTCAAGAAAAAAAGCCCTGCATTTTTATCCAGCAAACCTTTTTAGTCAAAGTTTTTAATTTGTAGAGATCTTCAGATGCATTAGTTTGTACCTTGCCTCCTCTACCACCACACACATGGTTTAGAAACTCATGAAAACAGAGACACAATAAAGAAATCTCCACCACAGACACAGTTCAAACATTTTGCTCTTCCCACCCCTACCCTGCACTCAGGAAACCCCAGACTTCTTCTCACAATACATTCCAAAGTAAAGATTCTTCTTCCAGGCAACATGGGTGTTGGGATATTGACTTTTGGACATTGGAATGCCTCAAAGTCAAGGCCTCTTGTGAGCATCTGATAAGTTATCAGGTATCAGCCTACTGAAGAGCAGAAAGAGGACACAGATAAGACACAGCAGGAGTGCTCTAGCACAGGGGAGCAGTGTTAGCCCCAAGAAGGGAAGTCTGGACACAACAGGGATTGTATAAAGTGTCCTTTTCTAACAGGCAGGCAAGAAACATAACCAAAAGAGAATTTGCCTGATCAAGGACTACTCAGGTTAGCAGGTAAAAGCTGGGGCACCTAACAGGACAGGGAGGGGATTTAGTCCCTTCCAGAGGGATGTAGGAGAAATTGGAGAAGTCCTTCCATGTCTACAGCAAAAGGAAAAAAAAGTTCCTCTGTGCTACATTTTTTGGATACAGTTGCCTGGAACAGATCTGCCCCCCTGGAATCAATGTGTAAATACACCAGCACAGCAAGCAGCAGGAAGTGCAATCAAGTGTGATACCATCGTTTATGAGGTAAAATAAACCCAGCTGTGCATTTCTTCATCCTGAGTCGTTAACATGCTAAAACATGCTGACAGTTGTGTTTCAAGTTTTTATGCAAAAAAAAAGGAGCTCCCAAACACTAGAGCTCATGTGTCATTTTAATGATTACACAAAGTGCTGATATCCTTCTGCTAACTTTTGCTAATAGTTATCTGAGCCCTAAACTGATCATGTTGCTTGATTAAAATAAATACCCTTCCACGTTGCACAACCAACCCTTGGCTGTCTCACACTTCACACTGCTTCAGGAGAACAACTCCAGTTCAATCCTGTCCCTTCTTCCAGAATTAAAATTATTCTCTTAAAATCTAACAACGAGGAAGCGTTACTGGAGAATTCACTCATTCTTGGCTCAAAAGTTAAAAAGAGGTGGAACCCCCTTCTTATGGGAGTGATACTATAACAAAAAGATTGGGTAGAAATTATATCTGTCATTAAACCAGTGGGCAGCAGAAGACATTCCAGATGTATATCCTTGGATCATTAGGATCACAGTGACAGGACAACAAAGATGCACAGAACTGTATATTCTCCAAGACAGCTGAAACAAGGACCTGGAATAACCCTATAAGCAGCTGTTCAAATACTTACTATAGCCCCAACAAATGGCATTTTTCTCAGCAGTTTAAAGAACTGTTTTTTAGTTCGGGATGTCAAACCTGAAAGACAAAAGGCAGAAATGAACCTAAGAAACGAGAAAAAAGAAACTTCTGATGCAGCTCATGATCCAGACTCAGCATTCCTTATCCAAGGTGAAATAACACAGTGACCCAGGGGACACAGTGAGACAGATGAGTAAATTCAAGAGCAAGGTTTTCAGGGATGGACCATGCCATGGAAACATCTGCACTGCGAACAGCAGCCATCTACAGGAATCGGTTATTTGACTTGCCTTCTTACTTACATGGGAATTCGCACTCACGTGTGGAATTTTACAGGAAAAAGAGGGATTTCAGGGTTTGCTAAAGGTAAGGAATTATGATAATTTCCTGCTTCTTCAAACCAGAATAGTTACTAGAAAATAAAAGCACTAAGCAATGTGAAACAGGCTCCCAGACCAAAGGAAGGAACAGGGACATTTGTGACAATGTCAGCCACAACAAAATGTGGATTTGCCCCATTTGAAGCACCGGGAGGTGACTCAGGGAAAGGGGATGGACAGAGGGAAGAGCAGAAATTCCACCACAGCCCAAAGACTCAAATGAGAGAAGTCACTGATGACAAGCACTGGAAAACTCCTTGGGTAGATCTAAAGGCAGGAATGAAATCAGGATGACAGAGCCACCCAAAATGCCTTCCCAGTCCTACTTGCACAGTAGCAGTTACAAGACACACAAAAAAATAACTAAATAAAGCTTAGAAATCAACCATTTTAACTTTTGCAATTTTATCTCCACTTTCCCTCCCACATAATATATATTTCACTTCATATATACAATTTGAAAAGCTATCTAAGGACACTAATTGGCACATTCTTTAGCAAATACTTGTCAATGCTCTGATAACTTTTCTGTTGCACATCTCAGTGTGCACACTGTTTCATTAATAATTTTAACAGCGCGAAAAGACTGCAAACTCCTGAAAAATTCTGGCAATCTAATCACATCTAAGAGCTATTCAATACTTAAACAAAATACATTGTGCAACACTACAAATACTGGGCAGGAAGATAACTGTCCTGAACAGAAGTTTCATACCAATTTGTTCCTTACAGACATTCCCACAGTTCAGCTACCCCCATCCCTACAAAGAGAAAGGGCTGCTTGAGAAACAGAGACACAGGAGACATCAAGTTAAAAACTTGGCTATTTTTAACAAGCTGCCACCAGAGTGTAACCCTAAGGCCTGTAGGAACTAAAAAACACCTCTGAGGGCATGGCAGTGACCTCAGCCCATCACATGACAGGAGAAAACTGCAAGTTCTGCAGAGTTCAGCTCCACTGAAAAGCTGCCACCATCAGAAACCACTCAAAACAGGAAGATACTCCGGAAATACATAAAAAAAATTTTAAAAGAAGAAAATATCCTCACACTACCACACCCAGGTGTCTTGACCATTCTGAGGATGAAGCGTGCCCCCAATGCAGAATCAAGACCACGTCTCCTCCCCCAGCAGGAAAGGAAACAACCAAGGGTTATCCAGACACTCTGCAGCAGTCACTAAGTTCACAGGAACCCAGCTCTCCGTAAATCTCCCCAGGGTTTCGGCAAGATGAGAGTGTTGTGACAAGCAAATGGTTTAGCCAAAGGAAAAAGGGAGACAAAGGAAAGGGAAGGAGACAGAAGCACGTTCCATGCACCCTCTGACAGAATGGGGGAGCTTCACTTACCAGACAGGCCCTGACTTTAATTTAGAAGAGAGTTTGGTAAATATTAAGTGACAGCAGAAAGTCTGTTTTAATAAGTGTCTGGCCTTGTTTCACCCTCTTTCCTTCCACTGCCCAGGAACAACTCAGGGCCACCTGTCCTCCCTCCAAAGGTACAAAAATCCCCCATCTCAAATACTTACTCTCTGGCTGGCACAGGAAGCCATGCAGCCACACACTTACAAGTGTGGAAGAAAAGGTCAACCCAATGAGCTGCCAGGCTTCAAGTCCATCACACTGAGTGTTCACAAAGCCTGTCACTTTCTCCCAATACATCTGGAGGATTTCCTTGTAGGGAATAATGGCATCCTGTGCAAAGAAGAAAGAGGAAGATATTGAGTAAAGCACAAATGAAAACAAGTAGGGTATCAAAAAGCCTACTGTTGATTTAAAAGGTGCTTTCCAGTATGGAGACCCCACGCTTTCCATAATTCCTACAAATACAACAGCTAGGAGATAGTTTTTATTCACTTCAAGTCAGGAGTCTCATATAAAAATACACACCTTGAGAGACTTCAAATATTGAGAAAGAAGCGCCAAGAGGAGATGTGCAATGCAAGGTTCTCTGCACAGTCCCAAGAACCACCACCAGATTTTACCACTGCCCAAGAGAGGCAATTCCTTTTCCAAGGAATTATCAGGTAGTGAGTGAAGGTACCACCAAAACAGGTCTATTAAGTACCTTTCAATGAAGAGGGAAGCACTCAGCAAGTCCCTAAGTTAAAGACCTAATTAACATGTTACATACCAAGGGAGGATGGGAGAGGAAAACACTGCTGTCACCAAAATAACCCCCAGAAAATGGTGATGCAAGAACAATTGCAATGTCAAACCAGGAATTACTGTCAGGATAGCCCAAGCTCCTAATCAATAGCTTCAAACCAAATGCTCTTCAAGAGCATCAGAACAGAGTGAGAAAAACTGGGTGTGCTCATGAGAAAAAGGAAATTTCCCCCTAAACAGGGGTCTTCCATCCAATTCTCTGGGAAAAGGTTTCTAGAGATAAGAACAAGCAAAAACAGAGAGAGCCCTCTTCCAAATCTCCCTTCCCTTTAGACCAGCCATCCAGCCCAGTTCTGCCCAGTTTTACTAGGGAGATCTCCAGCACTTGAAAGCTTCATCCTCCAAACAACAGTAAAGTACACGGCCTTTCAAAAGATTGGTAACTAAACCTTGGAAGGAATAAGTCCTTGATTCCTGTGGTGTTGGACTTTGGGTGGGAATAAAACAGTCTTTCAATAAACCACTACATTAAAAACTGATAAAACTTTGCTTCTCAGGACCTTTCACAGGTCTCACTTCTGGGTAAAACCAACAACAGAAGTACCATTTAATTACCTTTCTTTAAGTGTCATTCAATACAACTGGAGAGGCTACTAACAGTCTGAAAAACAAGACAAGTTTTTCCAAATAATCAAGGGGAGAAGGCAGGTTTCCTTACCAAGAAGCAACACTAATGAATACTCACTACTTTGGAGTAAAATGCATATAACATGGCAGAGTATGAAAGTATTTAAGCAACTCAAACATAAATTCCAGCAGAATTAACAGCATTTACCCTTAACAGAACAGGGTTTTCACTCATGTCCGGCACAGGCTGAAGGGACACAGACTGAACTGGGCAAAAACAGGCAGCACTCAGCCCTGAGAAGGCAAATTAGCACCTCTTCGCTTGGCAAAGGGCAATTTAAAAATACATCAGAGCCACTTCAGCCTCCAAAACAAGGAGGCCACACAAACCGCTGCAATTAGGCAATGTCCCAGCTAATGAATGCCCAGTCCTCCAAGCCACCCCAGAATTTAAGGGAAGAGCCACCTTTTCCAGCTAACCAGAGGTGGTACTTAAGTTTCAGCGAGTTTGCACAATCTTCACTGGCAAATCCCTGGAAATGAGCATTTAACTAGCAACAACGACTTTGGTTCTTTGCCGAGGAGGAAATGCCAGGATATCATTCTGCTTTAGAACTGCACTTAAAGGATGGAAATGAAGCCACTAATGGGCTGATGTCTCACTAGCTGTTCTCAACTCATGGCAAGAAAATGCTGCAGCATCAAATGTAAAATGGGCTGTGCTTTTTTTTTTCCTGAAGGTGGAGGATACTGTAAGCCTTGAATCAAAATGGAACATGACCTTCTTAACAAAAGTCACTCCAGCCAATGGCCAAGTCAAAATAAATAAATCTGGGAAGAGATTGACCTCACTCTTGGAGAAAGCTCTAGACAGAAGATCCCAGATGACTGCACATTTTGTTGTCACTGAAACCCCTGAGCACTGACATCTGGGAACTCAATGGTATACCCAAGTTTTGAACAAATAAGAGAAGGTTTTCATTATGTTCATTCTAAGACATGGAAGAATTTCTTCTCCTTTCTTGTTTTATAAAAACTCAATCTGTAATCAATCCACAAGTGTTACAGTTTGACCAGGTAAAGTTTTCTCTGTATTTCTCACTTTCCTTCTTCACTCATTTCATAAATAGATGAGTTTGAAGGATGACGTTGATCAATTTAGGAGGGCATTAAAAATTGGGATTAAAAAAAACAGTGAAAATTGGCATATAAGACAAGTTAGCAGTGAATTACAATTTCTCAGATCCCTGACTAACCATGCACTCAGTTTTTCCCAAATACTCCCTGCCCTGAAAGTATCCAGCAAGACATGACAGACCTTTACTTTCTGAATTATTCACTTAATCCCACAGAAACCAGAGGGCATTTAGAAGATTGCATTCATATGTTTTTGTTATACCCAGGAACACGCTGGGTTAAAAGGGAGCTTATAAAAAAAGAGGGAGACTGACTTTTTACATGGGCAGAGTGACAGGACAAGGGGATGTAGCTTCACACTGGCAGAGTGAAGGGTTGGATGGGATGTCAGGAAAGAATCCTTCCCTGTGGGGGTGGTGAGGCCCAGAGAAGCTGTGGCTGCCACTGGATCCCTGGAAGTGTCCAAGGTCAGGTTGGGTGGGGCTTGGAGCCACCTGGGATAGTGGAAGGGGTTCCAGTCCATGGCAGGGGATGGCACTGGGTCATCTTTAAGGTCCCTTCCAACCCAAACCGTTCTGGGATTCTCTAGGATTGCAGCCCCTCTTTTCACAGGGAGGGAATAAACAGCCTCTGCACAGCCCAGCCATTGCAATCCCTTGCCCTGCAGCCCTGGAGGTGCTGCTCAGAGTGAAAAACTCTTACTGCTTCCCCAGCTGGACTACAGACAACAGCCTGACCTGATTTTAAACCTGTCTATCGGACAGAATTTCATGTAAGACAATAACCTGCTTATTTTTGAAGGCATCAAAAAATAAAGGTTTCCCTTGCCATTAGAAGAGAGTAGATAAGCTGGTTTTATTTCTGTAAGAGGACCTTCCCCACACAAAAGCTTCACAAGACACAGGATTATTTCAGAAGCAGTTTTAAAACCTGATTTATGAGCACAATAAAGAGCAGGGAAGGAAAAATCTCCACTGGAGGATTTGTTTTTAATTCTCAGAGCAGTAAGACACAGGTATCAGATAAAATACTAATTGCAATCATTAGGACTTGCAGTGCTCATTTGTACTGATATTAATGCACTCAGCTACCTAAGCAGTTTACATATTGAATTTTTAGCTGCACAGATTAGGAATACATCCTTAGTACTTTATTTCTAAAAGCCATTAGCTAGCTGAGCTGGTTCCAGGGATAGCACTTATGCCACTACAAAAGAGCACAAATTAGCTGCAGTAATGCTCTTCTGTCCCAGATGACAGAAAAGGAAGGGGGGAGGAACGCCAAAGCTAACAAGAGCACATTTTGCATTTTTGCCAGAACAGCATTTCCTCGGCTGCGAGTTTTAGGACAAAACAAAAAGCTTAAAAGGAAAAAAAAAAAAAAAAAGAGAGAGAGAGAGAAACAGAAAGGCAATAAACTGGAGAACATCAGACTTCTGTTACAAGTGCCTTCTGTTTCTGTGGAAATGGAAACACTGTCTGAGTTTACCTGTGAGAAAAATGGGAAGATTTTATCAGCTGAACCTTCCTTCCTCTAAAAGAACGTTTAAAGTGGACTTAAAATGGGGCCACAGAATAAAAGTAGCTTTTAAAGACAAGTTTATGTTATGCAATACCACGAGGCTGACTGTGCGAAGAGGAAGTGCTAAGATCAAAGAATCACAGAAAGGCCTGGGCTGCAAGAGACTTTAAAGACCATCTTGTTGCAAACTCCTGCCGTGGGCAGGGACACCTTCCACACCTTCCGCTAGACCAGGTGGCTCCAAGCCCCACCCAGCCTGGCCTTGGACACTTCCAGGGATCCAGGGGCAGCCACAGCTGCTATGAGGAGCTTCTGCCAGGGCGTCACCACCCTCTCAGGGAAGGATTTCTTCCTAATATCCAATCTAAACCTACTCTCGTCAGTTTATACCACATCCTCAGCTTTCACCTGAATGCACACATATTCCCAAACGAGGGACACTCCAACCTCTTCCCCACACCTCAACCTGAACGTCTCTGTCTGCCATCAGCTTCCCTCACGTCCCCAGAGCTGAGGCAGGAGGTGGCTGTCACACAGCTCAGCATGCAGTAAATCAAGGTCAAGGGAGATGGCTCCAACAGCACGAGTTAGGTCAGCTCTGATTACGGGAGCACGTAGAATCCCGGTACTGCCACTGTAATTAATGCCTCTGCTCCAGTACGAGTTCTTCCAAGGAGAAGCTTCCTGAAAACTTTGTGCAAACTGCACAAAGCCAGCAAGGACATGGCAGCCTCGCTTATTTATTCTGCTCCTAAGTAGAAGGAAGGTTTCAATTAGCCCTGCCTTCACTGACACCTCGCTGCCTGCACGTGCTCTGGCCACAAAAGGCACATCTGACCGGCGTAACCAGCCTGGCCACGGGCAAGCACTGGACTCAGAGCCCCAGCCTGCAGACTTCCTACCGGAGAGCCGGGACTGGGATTGAGCAACACCACCGCAGCCTCTTCAGAGGGAGCTCGTTGCTGCCTGTGCCTGCGGTGTTTTGATTCGCACCCCAGTAATGACTCTGCTCCTCCATCCCTCCCTGCCAACCCCAGCCTGACAAATATCTTTGCATAAGCACCAGGCAGGGAATATTTGTTAGTCAGCTCCTAATTACAGCTCAAGGTTTGGACCGTGTGCTGCCCAGCCTGACCAAAGAATGTGGGCAGACAGAGCGACACTGGACGCGTGATCTCTCGGAAATCAAAAGAGCACAAACTTTTGGATGTATGGGCTGAACTAAGTGAAATTAAGAACACATTCAGGCCACGGTCATCTTACCACAGCTCCCCAATACCACCAGTTTCATCTGCACTGCATTTATTTCTACCACTGCCATACTGAGACATTTTCTTTTTCCAGAATGACAGCAGTTTGGGGGCGGGGCTGCCACGTATAGTGTCTGCAAAATGAATGTATATATACTGTCCCACCAGCCCTGAGAGTTCAAGAGGAGTGGTTAAACAATGGCTAATTATAGCTTCAGCATAAAAACAAACAAGGCAGCAAGTCAGAGTACGAACAGCAGCATTCCACCTTCCACTGTGGAGATAGAATGTACAACTACCAAAACAAAATGGGAAAAGGCTGACTGGAGGCTCAAAAAATGTACAATTTTACAGGAGACCAAAGGACTCCAAAAATCAGGTGCAAGTTCAAATTTCCTTCAACTCAAAATACAGACAAGGTGTCATGCTCACTTAGGCAAACCAACTTATAAAAGTTTCTGCAAACATCTAGGCACGCTCTAGGGAGCACAGACCTCACAAGAGACAGGATCCATCCAATGGATGCTGCACATGAACTCATCATGGACCTCTGAGGGTCATCAGCTCCAAGAATGTACAAGGAAATGTCCTCTGCTGACGCCCACAATAAGTAGTGTTAAAAAAGAAAAGAAAAAGTTCCCTGCATGCTGGGGCTCTTGGCTTCCTCTGAGCCTCAGATCACTGTGTGCCTTCTGGAGAACAAAATGGGTGTTTCTTTGAAATATTTTGTGAGCACCTCAGTGCCACAAAGAGGTACCTGCAGTATTAAGACATGAAGTCTTGGCAGGAGCTGCATGGAAGCAGACCCCAGCATGGCAATTGTTCTGGGAGCAGGCATCCATGAACAAAGGCAGCACCAAGCCCTGGCACAGCTTCCCAGCAGAGTTATGCAAGCCTCAGACAAAGCCCCCAGTATCAGCACAAACTGAATGCTGCCATTATACATTAAGGGCCCTGCTCTCGGGCAAGTCCGACCGTAGGGCAGAATCCTCAAAAATTATCTTATCAATACCAACACGCAGAACCCTTCAACCCCTGCAGTATCCAGTCATGTGCTCTTCCTGATATGGCATGGATAAATCTTGATGAGCAAAGAGAGGCAAAGGAAACACTCTGAACACAAAAGATTCTGAGTGACTTTTACATGCAAATTTCTAAGAAATACAAACACTTCCTAATACAGAAAACTGTATCACAACCACCACAGCAAACAGACCACAACACCTGCTGCTACATCAATTGGCAGCATCCCAAATCTCATGGATTACTAAATCTCAGTTCATGCTCTAAGGGTAGGACTAAAACATATACTAGGCCTGCTAGTACTTGAAAGGGAATGTCCTTCACTGCCTGGGATGCAAAGAATAGGAGCAATAGAATCATAGAATCACAGATTCATTTGGTTTGGAAGAGACCTTGAAGATCATCTCATTCCATCCCCCTGCCATGGGCAGGGACACCTTCCACAAGACTCGGTGCTCCAAGCTCCTCCAGCCTGGCCTGGGACACTTGCAGGGATCCAAGGACAGCCACAGCTTCTCTGGGCACCCTGTGCCAGGGCCTCGCCACCCTCACAGGGAGAAATTATTTCCTAATATCTAATCTAAACCTGACATTCTGTCAGAGTGAAGCCATTCCCCCTTGTCTCTCTCTCCACCTATCTTGTCAGCTCCTTCAGATACTGGAGGCCACAACTAGGTCACCCCAAACCTTGTCCTCTCTGGGCTGAACAATCCCATCTCTCCCAGCCTTTCCTCATAGCAGAGGTGCTCCATCCCTTTAATCATCCTGGTGCCCCCCGCTCCTACAGCTCCACATCCTTCCTGTGCTGGGCCCCCCCAGGCTAGAGGCAGTTCTGCAGGTGAGGTGTGAGCTGAGCAGGGGCCAAATCCCCCCCTCCCCTGCTGCCCGTGCTGGGGGGCCAGCCCAGGGCATGGCCAGCTGCCACCCAACAGCACCCCCAAGTCCTTCTCAGCCATTCTGTGGTGGAAGCAGCCGGTGCAGGAGAAGATCAGATGGAGACATCTTTTATTGGCAAAGTTGTGTATTTGGAAAAAGAGACAAGCAGAACCCCAAAATCCTGACTCAAAAAGTCACAGCAAGGCTGTGACTGCTGCCACACCAGGCAAACCACAAAGAAATAAATGCTGTGATTAGGTTTATCTCCACACCACCAAAGGCTGCTGGAGAAATCCAAGGCAGGAAGCGAGTGAGGCGTCACCTCAGCAGACCCTTCCCTGCTCAGCGATTCAGCAACAACTTCTGAGGGTAGGAAGAGGGTGGGAAACTCCGAGTAGGCTGGACATGAGCAAGACATGGAAAAAGAAAGATTTTTACTCTGTCTAGGTAAGAAAATTCCCAGTGCTTCGCATTGCCTTTTGCTAAGGTCACAGGAAGGATGGCAGAATGAAACCATGTTTAGGAAAAACATTGTGTATCAGTATTTCTCCAGAGGAAGCCTCAGTCCTCGAGTACAAAGACAACTTCCTAAGCTTTCCAGAAGCCAGGAATCCTGTGCAATAGCTACAGTCTAATCTAGCGAATAAAAGAGCAGACCTGAGCAGGTCTTCCAGGTGCAGTAAGTACCAATTTCCTCCGCAAAGCTTCGGCACAGAAGGGACTGAGGTGAGAACAGCCTGACCGCACAGCACGGCTCCAGGAACCCCAGGCCAGTCTAGACCGCCCCCTGCACAACAAGCAATTTACCGAGTGCCAAATTTGGGCAGCTGAAAGCAACCTAAATACAAGCTGTGCAGGCTCTTGGTGCTGTCCCAGGCTACCCAGAGCTGGACACAGCTCCACGCCAAAGCAGGAAGAAGCAGCAGCACTTGGGTGCTTGGGAATGGAGCAACCAAGCGGGACAAAGAAGTAGGACAAAGATAACGCTGTTTCATTTATCACTCGGCAGCTGTAATTTCAGTTTCCCTTGTTGATGGGGAAAAAAGCCCAACCAAATAACTAAAAACCTAGTACCCCTTCCAGCTTTGAGGAATTGTAATACTGATGCCGTGCCAACGTGGGCTAGGGCCAGCTATATTCCAAGCAATCCTGAAGTTTGCATCTAGCTAAAGATTAATAGCCAATAAGCAAACAGTGTCCCTAAAAAATAAAAATCAATCAGCAAACACGATTTCTCTTAGCCAGATTAGCACCTTCACCAAAATCCTGAGGAAAACACCATTTCTGCCCCACCCACATGAAATAAACAGAGACAGGCAAGAACACTGTTCTAATCCTCTGCCACGAAACTAGGTAATTGTGGAGAATAAGGAAAGCAGTGTATGAATAAGAGCACACATGTACGTTTAGGGGAAGGGTATGGGCCTCGGGTGGGGGCCGAAGAGAGGACCGAACCACCCACCCTCGCACCCCGCCGGCGNCGGAGGAGCGGCGGCAAAGTGGCGCCCTCACCTGGAGAGAGGCGGGAAAACCTGAAACACCGAGGGGGATTTGTAAAAATACAGCAAAACAAAACAAACTCAACAGAAAACACACAAACAAACAAAAACCCAAAGCCAAAACCCCAAACAAACTCCAGGCGAGCTGGAGAGAGACTTGGGACAAGGGGGAATGGCTTCACACTGACAGAACACAGGCTTAGATTGGATACTGGGAAGGAATTGTTCCCTGTAGGGTGGGCAGGCCCTGGCACAGGGTGCCCAGAGAAGCTGTGGCTGCCCCTGGATCCCTGAAAGTGTCCCAGGCCAGGCTGGATGGGGCTTGGATCAGCTTGGG